>CAWUFW010015014.1:162500-383126 GCA_963921515.1 Calotriton arnoldi
AACCCCGTCCCGGGCCTTTGGCAGGGCAGCAGGCTGGGGGACAGGGCCCAGGGCTGGAACACCCGAGCCCCTGGAGCCAGCCCAGCAGGGAGAGGCTCCCGGGCCCGCCGGACCCCATCCAGGGCAGCCTGCCACGCGGCAGGCCCAGGGACATATCCAGGGCTGGGGCGGCATCCTGGCCCGTCCAACTGCTGGCGGAGGACCGCTAGGCCGAGAGGGGTCCCAGAGTACCTTGTCCCTAGTAATCCGGAGGAAGGCTACCCCCTTTCTGGTAACCTGTGCGCACCGCAAGACTGAGGGGACCCTATGCGCGGACGCGCCCGACCTCCTGGAGCCCTCGCTGGTATCGGGAAGGCAAATGAGCCCTCATTGGGAATTCGAGGGCGGCCCGGCCAACTGGTCGCCCCATTGGAAAGCATTGCACGCGACCAGATGGCCGAGAGGAAAACGCCCTGATGGCCAGGCCCGTAGGAGGCCAATCTGCCCGTCCCGAGACTTCGCCGGAGGGCTCCCGCCTCTCCATACAGGGCTCGGGGGCTCTGCGTCCCGTGGGCTCGGGGGCTCTGCGTCCCGTGGGCTCGGAGACCCTGGCTGGGCCTCACACAGTGGGTATGCTGGCTTAGCATCCCTGCCTGCTCCCAGGGCAAGCAGACTCAGATGAAAAGGACCATCGGCAAGGGGCTGAGAGGCAGGCGCAGACCCGGGCCCCTGGGGGCCCAGGTGCTGCCTTCCCCCGTCTCAGCATCCCCGGACCTCACGGGGGTCTGACTGAGCAAACTCGGAGAAAAAGGACCATCGGGAAGGGGCATGAAAGGCAGGTGCGTACCCAGGCCCCTGGGGGCCCCAGCAGGCAGGCCCGGGTGCTGCCTTCACCCGTCTCAGCATCCCTGGACCTCACGGAGGTCTGCCTGAACAAACTTGGAGAAAATGGACCATCGGGAAGGGGCTGAGAGGCAGGTACATACCCGGGCCCCTGGGGGCCCCGGCAGGCAGGCCCGGGTGCTGCCTTCCCCCATCTCAGCATCCCCGGACCTCACGGGGGTCTGACTGAGCAAACTCTGAGAAAAAGGACCATCGGAAAGGGGCTGAGAGGCAGGTGCGTACCCGGGCCCCTGGGGCCCTGGCGGGCAGGCCCGGGTGCTGCTCTTCCCCGTCTCAGCATCCCCGGACCTCACGTGGGTCTGACTGAGCAAACTCGGAGGAAAAAGGACCATCGGGAAGGGGCTGAGAGGCAGGTGCGCACCCGGGCCCCTGGGGGCCCTGGCAGGCGGGCCCGGGTGCTGCCTTCCCCATCTCAGCATCCCCGGACCTCACGGGGGTCTGACTGAGCAAACTCTGAGAAAAAGGACCATCGGAAAGGGGCTGAGAGGCAGGTGCGTACCCGGGCCCCTGGGGGCCCTGGCGGGCAGGCCCGGGTGCTGCCTTCCCCCGTCTCAGCATCCCCGGACCTCACGTGGGTCTGACTGAGCAAACTCGGAGAAAAAGGACCATCAGGAAGGGGCTGAGAGGCAGGTGCGTACCCGGGCCCCTGGGGGCCCTGGCAGGCGGGCCCGGGTGCTGCCTTCCCCGCCTCAGCATCCCCGGACCTCACGGAGGTATGACTGAGCAAACTCGGAGAAAAAGGACCATCGGGAAGGGGCTGAGAGGCAGGTACGTGCCCAGGCCCCTGGGGGCCCCGGCGGGCAGGCCCGGGTGCTGCCTTCCCCATCTCAGCATCCCCGGACCTCACGGAGGTCTGCCTGAACAAACTCGGAGAAAATGGACCATTGGGAAGGGGCTGAGAGGCAGGTACGTACCCGGGCCCCTGGGGGCCCCGGCGGGCAGGCCCGGGTGCTGCCTTCCCCATCTCAGCATCCCCGGACCTCACGGAGGTCTGCCTGAACAAACTCGGAGAAAATGGACCATTGGGAAGGGGCTGAGAGGCAGGTACGTACCCGGGCCCCTGGGGGCCCCGGCGGGCAGGCCCGGGTGCTGCCTTCCCCATCTCAGCATCCCCGGACCTCACGGGGGTCTGACTGAGCAAATTCGGAGAAAAAGGACCATCGGGAAGGGGCTGAGAGGCAGGTGCATACCCGGGCCCCTGGGGCCCCGGCGGGCGGGCCCGGGTGCTGCTTTCCCCGTCTCAGCATCCCCGGACCTCACGGAGGTCTGCCTGAACAAACTCGGAGAAAAAGGACAATCGGGAAGGGGCTGAGAGGCAGGTATGTACCCGGGCCCCTGGGGCCCCGGCGGGCGGGCCCGGGTGCTGCCTTTCCCCATCTCAGCATCCCCGGACCTCACGGGGTCTGACTGAGCAAATTCGGAGAAAAAGGACCATCGGGAAGGGGCTGAGAGGCAGGTGCATACCCGGGCCCCTGGGGCCCCGGCGGGCGGGCCCGGGTGCTGCTTTCCCCCGTCTCAGCATCCCCGGACCTCACGGAGGTCTGCCTGAACAAACTCGGAGAAAAAGGACCATCGGGAAGGGGCTGAGAGGCAGGTGCATACCCGGGCCCCTGGGGGCCCCGGCGGGCGGGCCCGGGTGCTGCCTTCCCCCTGTCTCAGCATCCCCGGACCTCACATCTGACTGAGCAGACTCGGAGAAAAAGGACCATTGGGAAGGGGCTGAGAGGCAGGTGCGTACCCGGTCCCCTGGGGGCCCCAGCGGGCAGGCCCGGGTGCTGCCTTCCCCTGTCTCGGCATCGCCGGACCTCACGGAGGTCTGACTGAGCAAACTCGGAGAAAAAGGACCATCGGGAAGGGGCTGAGAGGCAGGTGCGTACCCGGGCCTCTGGGGCCCCGGCGGGCGGGCCCGGGTGCTGCCTTCCCCTGTTTCAGAATCGCCGGACCTCACGGAGGTCTGATTGACCCTCTCCCTAGTAATCCGGAGGAAAATTACCCCCCTTTCTTGTAATCCGTGCACACGAGGTGACAGAGGGGACCCAAGGTGCAAAAGTACCCGACCTCCTGGAGCCATCGCTGGGATCGTGGAGGCAAATGAGCCCTCATCGGGACTTCCAGGGAAGCCCGGCCATCTGGTCGCCCCATAGGAAAGCATTGCGGGAGACCAGATGGCCGAGGGGAAAGGGGCGACCAGATGGCCGGGCACGAAAGTGGAGCCATCTGGTCGCTCGGTGCCCCAATGAAAGAGTGAGCGGGTGCCGGGGCACGGGGGACCGGAGGCCCAGGGCCCACGGCCCCAGCTGGGCCCCAGCCATGGAGGCTGCGAGGGGGAGCCGACGGGCCCTCCGACCTGGGGCCCGCAGACACCTCGACAAGCAGGCGAAGCGGGGGAGGTCTGCACGGGACCGACGGACCCCCGTCCCGGGCCCTTGGCATAGAGGCAGGCCGGGAGACAGGGTCCAGTGCTGGAGCACCCGACCCGGGGCCCGGAGGGGCCCCTGGACCCAGCCGGGGCTCCCGGGCCCAGAGGCGCAGGGGAAGCATCCCCGGGCCCGCGGGACCCCGTCCCGGGCACCCTGCCACGCAGCAGGACCGAGGACAGAGCCCGGGGTGGGGAGGCCACCCTCCCCGGGGCCGCAGGGAGCCCCTGAACCCAGCCGAGCAAGGGAGGCACCCCGGGCACGATGGAACCCCGTTCCGGGCCTTTGGCAGGGCTGCAGGCTGGGGGACAGGGCCCAGGGCTGGAACACCCGAGCCCCTGGAGCCAGCCCAGCAGGGAGAGGCTCCCCGGGCCCGCCGGACCCCATCCAGGGCAGCCTGCCACGCGGCAGGCCCAGGGACGGACCCAGGGCTGGGGCGGCATCCTGGCCCGTCCAACTGCCGGCTGAGGACCGCTAGGCCGAGAGGGGTCCCAGAGTACCTTGTCCCTAGTAATCCGGAGGAAGGCTACCCCCTTTCTGGTAACCTGTGCGCACCGCAAGACTGAGGGGACACTATGCGCGGACGCGCCCGACCTCCTGGAGCCCTCGCTGGGATCAGGGAGGCAAATGAGTCCTCATCGGGACTTCCAGGGCAGCCCGGCCATTTGGTCGCCCCATTGGAAAGCATTGCACGCTACTATTCCAACACCTTCCCTACTGGACTTGCTCTAGATGGCGCTCCAACCTAAGGAATATTCCATCACCTTCCCTACTGGACTTGCTCTAGATGGCGCTCCAACCTAAGGAATATCCCATCACCTTCCCTACTGGACATGCGCTAGATGGCGCTCCAACCTAAGGAATATCCCATCACCTTCCCTACTGGACTTGCGCTAGATGGCGCTCCAACCTAAGGAATATCCCATCACCTTTCCCTACTGGACATGCGCTAGATGGCGCTCCAACCTAAGGAATATCCCATCACCTTCCCTACTGGACTTGCGCTAGATGGCGCTCCAACCTAAGGAATATCCCATCACCTTCCCTACTGGAATTGCGCTAGATGGCGCTCCAACCTAAGGAATATTCGAACACCTTCCCTACTGGACTTGCTCTAGATGGCGCTCCAACCTAAGGAAAGAATAGTTTTGGAATTCTCAAATTGCAATTCTCTAAAAATCGCTATTTGAGAATCGCAAAACTATTCTTTGATACATCTGGCCCCATGTCCCTAGTAATCCGGAGGAAGGGTACCCCCCCCTTTCTGGTAACCTGTGCGCACCGTGAGACTGAGGGGACCCAAGGCACGGACGCGCCCAACCTCCTGGAGCCCTGGATGGGATCGGGAGGCAAATGAGCCCTCATAGGGACTTCCAGGGCAACCCGGCCATCTGGTCGACCCATTGGAAAGCATTGCGCGCGCGACCAGATGGCTGAGGGGATTGGCGCGACATAGATGGCCGAGGGGATAGGCGCGACCAGATGGCCGAGGTGATAGGCCAAGCATGGGGAGGCTCGCTGGGCACAACGGAACCCCCGTCTCTGGCCTTTGGCAGAGCGACCGGCCGGGGGACGGGGGACGGGGCCCAGGGCTGCAGCAACTGACCCGGGGGACCCTGGACCCAGCCGGGGCTTCCAGGCCCGGACGCTCGAGGGAAGCCTCCCCGGCCCTGCGGGAGCCCCGTCCCGGGCACCCTGTCACTTGGCAGGCCCGAGGACGGAGCCCGGGTTGGGGAGGCCGCCCTCCCCAAGGGCCCCGGCCGGAGCTCCTGAACTCAGCCAAGCAAGGGGAGGCTCCCCGGGCAAACGGAACACCGTCCCGGGGCTTTTGCAGAGCGGCAGGCCGGGGGACGCGGCCCAGGGCAGGAGCACCCGACCAGGGACCTGACGGGGCCTCTGGACCCAGCCGTGGCTCCCAGGCCCAGAGGCGCAGGGGAAGCCTCCCCGGGCTCACCGGACACCATCCTGGGCACCCTGCCACGCAGCAGGACTGAGGACAGAGCCCGGGGTGGGGAGGCTGCCCTCCCCGGGGCCCTGAACCCAGCCAAGCAAGGGGAGGGTCCCTGGGTACAACAGAACCCCGTCCCGGGCTTTGGCAGAGCAGCAGGCCAGGGGACGCGGCCCAGTGCCGGAGCACCTGACCCGGGGCCCGACAGGGCACCTGGACCCTGCCGGGGCTCCCAGGCCCAGAGGCGCAGGGGAAGCCTCCCGGGCCCACGGGACCCTGTCCCGGGCACCCTGCCACGCGGCAGGACCGAGGACAGAGCCCGGGGTGGGAGGCCGCCCTCCCCAGGGCCCTCAGGGGCCCCAGCCGGAGATCCTGAACCCAGCCAAGCAAGGGGAGGGTCCCCTGGACCCAGCCGGGGCTCCCAGGCCCAGAGGCGCAGGGGAAGCCTCCCCGGGCCCACGGGACCCTGTCCCGGGCACCCTGCCACGCAGCAGGACCAAGGACAGAGCCCGGGGTGGGGAGGCCGCCCTCCCCGGGACCCTCAGGGGCCCCGGACGGAGCTCCTGAACCCAGCCAAGCAAGGGGAGGGTCCCCGGGCACAACGGAACCCCGTCCCGGGGCTTTGGTAGAGCAGCAGGCCAGGGGACGCGGCCCAGGGCCGGAGCACCTGACCCGGGGCCCGACAGGGCCCCTGGACCCAGCCGGGGCTCCCAGGCCCAGAGGCGCAGGGAAGCCTCCCCGGGCCCACGGGACCCTGTCCCCGGCACCCTGCCACGCGGCAGGACCGAGGACAGAGCCCGGGGTGGGGAGGCCGCCCTCCCCAGGGCCCTCAGGGGCCCCGGCTGGAGAACCTGAACCCAGCCAAGCAAGGGGAGGGTCCCCGGGCACAACGGAACCCCATTCCCGGCCTTTGGAAGTGCAGCAGGGTGGGGGACAGGTCCCAGGGCCGGAGCACCCGACCCGGGGCCCGACGGGGCCCCTGGACCCAGCCGGGGCTCCAAAGGCCCAGAGGCGCAGGGGAAGCCTCCCCGGGCCCACCGGACCCCATCCCGTGCACCCTGCCATGCGGCAGGACCAAGGATGGAGCTCCAGGGTGGGGAGGACGCCCTCCCCAGGGCCCCTGGGAGCCGCTGAACCCAGCCGAGCAGGGGAGGCTCCCAGTCCCGCGGGACCTCGTTCAGGCATCCTGCCACTCAGCAGGACCGAGGACAGACCCTGGGGTGGGGAGGCTGCACTCCCCAGGCCCCCTGGACCCAGCCCAGCAGGGGAGGCTCCCCGGGCCTGCCAGACCCCATCCAGGGCAGCCTGCCACGCGGCAGGCCCATGGATGGACCCAGGGCTGGGGCGGCATCCTGGCCCGCCCAGCTGCCGGCTGAGGACCGTTAGGCCGAGAGGGGTCCCAGAGTACCCTGTCCCTAGTAATCCGGAGGAAGGCTATTCCGCTTTCTGGGAATCCGTGCGCACCGCGAGGCTCAGGGGACCCTGGGCGCGAACGTGCCCGACCTCCTGGAGCCCTGGCTGGGATCCGGGAGGCAAATGATCCCTCATCGGGACTTCCAGGGCGGCCTAGCCATCTGGCCGCCCCATTGGAAAGCATTGCGTGTGACCAGATAGCCGAGGGGAGAGGTGCGACCAGATGGCCAGGACCGAAAGGACTGCCATCTGCCCACCCCGAGCTGAGCCATAGCGGTAGGGCTCCCGCCTGCCCTTGCAGGTCTCCGGGGCTCTGCACCAGGGACCCTTGTCCCGGGCAGATGGACACTTGGCAGGCAGCAGGACGGGGGCTCCCAAACCCCAGGCCCTGACCGAAACGCAGTCCCCGGGGCCGGTCCCTGCTTCGCAACCCAGCCAGGCCGGGGAGATCGGGGAGCCTGCCCAGGCACGAGGGACCCCTGGAGATCAGGGAGCCTGCCCAGGCACGAGGGACCCCTGTCCCGGGCACACGGACCCTCAGGACGTGCGCTCGTTTTCCACACATTTTTTCCAAAATTCTGCATAGTGGCGCTACGCCAACTACGCCCAGCCCTACCCCTGTCCCGGGCACAAGGACCCTCAGGACGTGCGCACGTTTTCCACACATTTTTTTTCCAAAATTTTGCGTAGTGGAACTACGCAAATTCCGCCCAGCCCTACTCAGAATACAACCTGTGCTCACGTCGCACTCAGCGCTAATTTAGGTTCACAGTGCACAACAGTGAGGAAGTCTTGAACATTTCTGCCAGCATTAAATCCAACTTAAAATTCAATTTCCTGTTTTCACCTCCACCGTGATTGACTTTGAGGTCCTTGTGTCCCCCCTTACATTATTTCAGACTGCTCACTAATTGCCCTGAAGATGATCTCAATGTTATGAGATCGAAACGCCGTCGACCCCCTATTAATTGTCCTTGTAAAAGAATCTCCTGACAGTGTCTCCCTTGGGGAGCACTATCTGTAATATGGGCCCTTAGGGCCACCTTGAACCATTGTTTTTTCTCAACATATACTCACCCCAGGTTCACGTATTGGGGTACCCTTGTTCTCCCATACTCACAAGCACAAAGCGGCATCAGATGACCCAGGCTCAAGTTCGATGGCACAGATTCGAAATGGGGACACTAAAGACTGAACAGCAATAAGTAGGGACCTGGAGAGAGTCAGAAATAAGGTGGACCCACACTGAGAACTCCTCAAATTAAAAGTCAATACCGAATCAATATGTAACGGGAATACAAAAGTGATTTGGGGTGGCGAACAGCCTTCCCCCACCGAATCATAAATAAGCTCGAACTTAGTCTACAGGTGCCAGGGTGGAGCTCGGACCACGCACCTAAGAGGTTCAGGGGTGGGCGACAGGCACTCTGCAATGTAGGGGTGGCGGGTGGTTATAGATCCGCCATGCAGGGAGGCAGGGAGGGGGGCTGGGTTAGTCACAGTTGGAGAAGGGGGGTGTTCAAGTTATGTTTTAACCTAGTCATTGCAGCAGGGAGGGGAGAAAGCTTAATAATCCGGGGGCTCACAGGGTGCGGCGAGGGGGGTTCTTGGTCCTGGACTCCCCAGGGAAAAGAGTGCTACATGCATAATCCAAGATGTTGCCGTAAAAACCGCATACACACACCTCCATGAATAGCAAGATGGGAAGGAAGATACAGTTCCTCACATGGAATGTCAACGAGCTAGGAGACAACCTCAAACGGGGAATTGTTCTCCAATACTTAAAACGTCAGATGCCCAAAATAGTCCTATTGCAGGAGACCCACCTTGTCGGTAATACCTGCAAGGCCCTGAACCGATGGGGATACCAACTCATAGCCCACAAAGGGTTCACCTCTGGTTCCCGAGGGACAGGTATCCTTATCCGCAAGACCTGCCCATTCATAGTCCATAAAACGTTGGTGGACCCCCAGGGTAGATTTGCAGCTGCAACTGGTACATGGGAAGGGAAACCCCTGAGTGTAATGTCAATATATGTTCCCCCCTACACTACACCAATCCACATTAGGAGACCTAAGAAAATTCATCCTGGACATCCCGGTGGGCACTTTAGTAATTGGAGGTGACTTTAACCTAACGCCCAAGACGAGACCCCCGCACTGGGTCAAAACTAGCAGACTTCCTCTCAGCCCTCGGCCTTGTCGACATTTGGAGGCAACTCAATCCGACATCCCATGACTACACCTTTCACTTGGGAGCCCACGACAGTCAATCATGTATCGATTACCTACTTACACACACGATGGACGCCCCTAGTTTTGTTGAGGCCAAGTGTCTGGCGAGGGGTATCTTGGATCATTCCCCAGTCTTGGCCCAGATGGTGTTGGACTCCCAACCAACGCGCACAACCCTCACTATCAGCCCATGGGCACTAAAAATCCCACATATTAAAATGGAATTGCTTAAGGACACTGATCTATACTTCAGTGAGAATGCTGGATTGGTGGATTCACCGCAGTCTCTTTGGGGTAAGTTCAGAACCATCATAAAAGGCAGAGCACTCGCTCTGATGGTGGGGCATAAAAAGAACTAACGAGACATATAGAGACACTTGACGGGGGTATTCAGGAAGATGAAAAGAAACTGTCCCATACTAACAACGACTCAGTTAAACAAACCCTAGAAGCCAAAAAACAGGACTATAGAAAGCTTCTGACAGAGGCAGATAAGGCTAGACAAAAAACCATATGTCATAAGATATATGAACACAGGGAGAGGATGGGTAAACTAATAGCCTGGTTTGAGAAGAGAGATAAGGCAACCTGATGGGTCCACCGCTTGAGGGGGACAAGGGGAGAAGAATTAATAGACCCCCAGGAAATAGCAGAGGTGTTTACCACCCACTTTGAAACAATTTATACATCCACTACCACATCCTCTGCTCTCGATTCTCGAAACCCCTTATCCACAATCCCGGTTACCGTCCTCTCTCCCGAAGAGCAAGAGACTCTGGAGGGAGACTTAACCGAAGAAGAGCTACAAGCTGCAATCCGGGACATAAGCTCCGGTAAAGCTATGGGACCCAACAGGATCCCAACTGAGCTCTTCAAACTAACGGCCACTAAGTTGACACCCTACCTCCGGGCCATGTACCTAGATAGCTATCAGAGAGGGGCCCTCCCAGACGAGATCAGACTTGCCTCGATAGTAGTGATACAGAAACAGGGCAAGCCAACGGAAGAGTGCGTATCATACCAACCCATCTCACTGATCACCTCAGAGGCAACAATTCTCGCCAAAGCGTTGGCGAACAGACTTATCCCCATAATCCAAAAACTGGTGCATCCCGATCAATCAGGCTTCATGCCGGGTCATAATACTGCCCTTAACCTCCATCGCCTGCATGGAGTGCTGGGCAGGGCAGACACGATATGGGAGGATGCAGCACTGCTGTCACTCGATGCCAAGATGGCATTCAACACTATCGAATGGCGCTTCCTATTTGCAGTTTTGGAGCGAATGGGCTTCAGCCCTAACTATATCAAATGGATTACACTCCTCTATACAAATTCCAAAGCACAAATAGTAGTTAACCGCCACACATCCCGACATATCCAACTGAGTAGGGGAACTCGTCAGGGATGTCCCCTGTCACCACTTATCTTCGCATTGGTTTTAGAACCATTGGTGATGTGGGTGAGGGGGGACCCCCTGATAAGGGGACTAAACGGACAGGACACCACAAAGACAGAATCTCCCTCTAAGCGGATGATATTCTACTATATATAGCAGCCCCAACGGCATCAATTCATCGCATCCTTCACATATTCCGGATCTTCGGCAACCACTGATGATATACCATAAAATGGACTAAATCTATATTGTTCATGATCCACGGCCCTATACCAAAACTCCCCAGGTTCTGCAAGGTTTCCATGGCAACTGAGGGATTCCGTTACTTAGGGATCTATGTGACCCCTGACCCATCGCTCTTCTACGACGCTAATTTGCAAGGACCCATGACCCGCCTGCAGGCCAATGTCTGACATTGGCGCACTCTCCCCCTGACTCTCCTGGGAAGGGCAGCTCTTTTTAAAATGCTAGCATTGCCTCGCTTTTTGTACGCATTGCAAAATACCCCCCTCAGAGTTCCAGACTCCTACTTTACTAATATTGAGAGTTCAGTGCGGACTCTGTTGTGGACGGAAGGTCACCATGCATCACAATGCAGAAATTGACCAGAGGATGGTACGACGACGGGATTGCCCTACTTGACCTTAAATTATACTACTGGGCGTCCCAATTGACGATAATAAATCGATGGATTCATGGCCCACAGACCGATCCAAGCCATCAGACAGATAAATGGCTAATGGGGCACGGTGGACACTGTAAAGCTCTGTATACGAACCCCAAGCACCATCACCTCACAGGCCCTACAGCCCATACTATAGAGATCTGGCACATGGTCAAAAGGAATATCAATTAGCATAGTCCAAAACTTTCAGATACCTGCAAATCAGTCATGACCTGAAGGCCGCAATCTCGGTGGGGGGACTCTCCCAGAGGCATCCCCACTAGAAGACAAATTATTACTTGACCCAATGCCCAAGAAAGCCATAGCATTAACCTAACAGAAATTGATTTATAATCGACTCACTAACACTCCTTAGTCAACAATGGGAATCAAATGTGGGGGATCTAGATGACGAAGACTGGTGTGACGCGCTGGCCTCCCCTCGCGAAATAGCTATCCCCATGAGACTAAAATTGGTCTAACTTAAAATCCTGCGTAGAGCCTATCTTGCAGTGAGAACCCTCATCAAAATGGGGAGGAGAAGAGACACACTTTGCCTCTGACACTGTTCCCAAGAGGGGACCTTCTTACACAAGCTTTGGGACTGTCCAGGCATCCAGACCTTCTGGAAGGGGTTCACGTCCAGACTGGCAAGGGTGGGGAGAGAGAACTCACCGCCTCCCCGAAGCTCTGTTTACTAAACATATGGGAGGCCACGGATCTAACTTACACTGAACAATCCTGGGTTGCCTTGGGGCTGGCCCTCGCTTAACAAAACATTGCACAAAAATGGGGAGTTGAGGAACTGCCGACAATGGGAGGATGGGAGGCTGACATGGACATATCCATGATAGCAGAAAAAGACGTCTTCAAAAATAGAGGATGCCCTAAAAAGTGGGACTACATATCAGGATGAGTTTGTCTGTCTCCCACAATTGAATTGCGCCAGAGAGAAGGGGGTTGCGAGATCCAACGGGAGGTGGGGGAGAGATGCAATAGGCTGCGGATGTCTAGGACTCAGGTACCCATTGTAATGAACACCTGTAATGTACCCGAGTTTCATCATACCACTTGCTGTAATGCTGAGATTTTGGTTTTTGTTGTTTTCTCTAGTAAGAAGATTAACAAGAAAAACAAAAAATGCCCCAACAATGATTCATTCGAATGTCTGCTCTATCAACTTTCAATGGAACTTTCTTTGCCTACCATGATGACCATGGTAAAGGGGAATCAGGGTTCACTTCCAAAAAAGGGAGTCAGAGAAATGGCTACCACATCCAAAGAAGGCAGCCGGCATGCAAATCTCCCACTTCCGACTCAAAGGGATAGTGACAAAAAAAAATAATTCAGGACTCTTTCAAGGTGCTGTAGTTGAAATGAGTGCAATTTAAATCATTTCACAAGGATCCATTGGAGGGGAAGTCTAGTGCCAGTGGCCGTGGCAATTCCAGCTCCAGTAGTGTATACTAAAGATGCTGCAGTTAAAAAAGCTCAGAGTTGGAACTTGGAATCGAGCTGGTAGTCCATCATGAAGCTAGATGCTGCTTGCCCCAGCCCCTGTCTCTTGGTGCGCCACTAATGCTCTTCACTGAGTGTTCTGGGGGTCGAAGCATTGACTTTGAAAAAATTTGAGTGCTCAAGGCACGACGGACTCCCAACTACTTCAGCTGGGAATAATGAAATAGGACTCCAGTTATATTTTCTTTGTTTTTGGGACTGGGGACACTATTAAGAGATACGGCTAGGGAAATTTTCATTCTGCTGCTACAGGTGAAATTTTGGACCAATGCAAGGGAAAGCATTTGTCAAGAATGTTTTCATTAATCACGAATTAAAGTCAGAGGTTCGAAGATGATCAGATACTGCTGAAGTTCCCATTATAACTGATGCCATCTAGCAATCCAGCTGAGCTTTCCCCTTGCCCTGCTGAGCAGCACCAATGAAACCAAAATCAGGGGGAGTATGGTTGCGAAGCTAAAAATTAAAGGAATTGACAGAAGTGCATCACCAGGAGTGGGACCCGCACTTAATTCAACTCATCATTGGAAACTTCATCTGGCCCAGACACAGAAAGGAATGATACATTGATAGCTCTTTCTTGATTCTGTGGGCGGTGGTGCATAGCTGTTCTTAGTTGGTCCTAGAACCTTCGCTGCCGAGGTCAGCAACCACCTTGGTGGAACACTGAGAAGATGATTAAACTGACTAGCTAGAGGAAGTAAAATTCTTTGCAAAGTTTCCTTTGAGAACCTGCATACGGATCATTAACTGCTGAGAGGCTGAGCAACTGATGGTGCCAGCCCAAACCCTCGTCCACCTCCCAGATGGAACCCAAGGTACACGGCCCAACAATCCATGCAAGTTCACTGGCCAGCAGAGCCACCAGGCACTTAGGTGAGGGGATACCATGCTTGTTGCTGACCCAGGGTACTCCAAACCACACAAGTCATTGCCCCAGGAGCCACCCAGCACCACGAGGACGGGAGGAGAGTCCTCAGTTCTTTAAGTGCCAACTTCTCTCACACAGCATGGAATATCACACCTGATGTCAGCCCCTGGGGACTCCAAACCCCACAAGCCATCTTGCCAGGAGGCACCCAGCATCATGGGAAGGGGGAGGAGCCCACTCAGAACTATAAGTGTCAGGGTCTCCCCCCAGCACGGGACGCACATGGGCGAAGCCTGGGCCAAGGGTGGGCCCGTGCGGCACCCTGCAGCGCCCGGTGGATGCTGGGCTGGACCACCGCACTTGGCTCCATGACAGAAGGTACTTTCTCGGTTTATATGGGTGCATGAACCACTTTGTTGGCTTAACTGTGACACTTTTTATTACATGAACACTTATTACCAACACATTTTTCCAATCTATGGCTCATTTAGGACCTGCGTTATAGAGGCTGTCACATTGCTTTTTATCTTATTGTGTCCTTGCAAGGCCCAGGACTCCTTTTTTCTTCTCGGAATGTTCACACCTAGGTTATTTGAACATTTTAATTGGATTAGTGGAAAACTTATTGGTTAACTTTTTATATTGCTGAATTGTCAGTTGCAAATGTTTTGTCATATTGCCATTCATTTGTATTTAGTACTTCTAGTTGTTTACCATGTGCAGGTGTTATGAGAAAGTGCAAAGCAACAGAGTCTGTACCAGGAGACCAGACCCTCTCTAAGATGATTAAGAAATCTTGGAGTTACACTTTAAATGAGAGTGACATCTTGACAGAAGAGGTTGAATCTGTTATTGGCAACAACAACATGCCAAAGGGGCACCAGGGGAAAGCGACATAGAATGCCAAGCATGCAGCCCACACCTTTCCTAATCTATTTAAAAAGAAAATGTTGCAGATTCCATTAACCAGGGATAACCTTGTGCTCAAGGCCATACCTCTGACCCTAGTAGCGATGTTCACAACCACCCAGTCCCACTGCATGGCCCCCGCTTGATCTGACCAGAACCTGTAGTAATCACTTTCAGCCTCTGCGAGATCCTCCAGAAACTTTAGATATCTCTGAGTTGCCTGACCAGAGGGCAATTTTAGGGTCGTTAGATCCTCCACATGTCCTTTGCCATGATCCCCTTAAGGAGTTGAGAGCTGAGATAAGGGGACTAAAGCAAAACACACAAGATGATGGACGGAATGCTGCACATTGGCAAACATTCACCCCCAGTCACAGATCTGGGTTTAATCCATCGTTATTTTGCTTCACCACGCCACCCCAGTTCAGACATAGCCATATGCAAATCAGTCTTGACCCTGTGCCTCATGGGAACAGTCCAGACCGAACTGCCAAGCCATGTCTTCCCTGGACCGGAATCAAGCATCCTAGGACCGGTTTCAGGCTATCAGCCTTCATCAGCCAGGATAGCTTGACTCCAGTGGCGTAGTGAGCACGGGACCCACGTCTGGGCATACCCTTCCCACTTAGGCGAAATGCAAAACACACAAGATGATGGACGGAATGCTGCACATTGGCAAACATTCACCCCCAGTCACAGATCTGGGTTTAATCCATCGTTATTTTGCTTCACCACGCCACCCCAGTTCAGACATAGCCATATGCAAATCAGTCTTGACCCTGTGCCTCATGGGAACAGTCCAGACCGAACTGCCAAGCCATGTCTTCCCTGGACCGGAATCAAGCATCCTAGGACCGGTTTCAGGCTATCAGCCTTCATCAGCCAGGATAGCTTGACTCCAGTGGCGTAGTGAGCACGGGACCCACGTCTGGGCATACCCTTCCCACTTAGGGCGAAATGCAAAACACACAAGATGATGGACGGAATGCTGCACATTGGCAAACATTCACCCCTAGTCACAGATCTGGGTTTAATCCATCGTTATTTTGCTTCACCACGCCACCCCAGTTCAGACATAGCCATATGCAAATCAGTCTTGACCCTGTGCCTCATGGGAACAGTCCAGACCGAACTGCCAAGCCATGTCTTCCCTGGACCGGAATCAAGCATCCTAGGACCGGTTTCAGGCTATCAGCCTTCATCAGCCAGGATAGCTTGACTCCAGTGGCGTAGTGAGCACGGGACCCACGTCTGGGCATACCCTTCCCACTTAGGACGAAATGCAAAACACACAAGATGATGGACGGAATGCTGCACATTGGCAAACATTCACCCCCAGTCACAGATCTGGGTTTAATCTTGTGTGTTTTGCATAAGGGGACTAAAGACCATGCTATCGCATCTCACCAACTGAGATAAAAAAGGGTGGACCTTGTAATTGCGGAGCAAGACTCCTGGGAAACATCCCTAAACTAACACCTCTCTAAACCACACCAAATGGCAGGAGAAGTTGTGTAGAAGGCCAGAAAAAAGGGCATCCAGTGTGTCCCAAATTTTGAAATTATTAGGGATACGCAGTCCTCAGGCCTGACTCACACTTCACCCCACTCCTGCTCCTGCCTTGGCTCCCAGATTTTCAGGGAGGACCTGCTAGGGATACCATTCAACCCCTCCCAGGCCACGCCATCTGGCACCAAAGTAATAAATGTAGGATCTTTGAAAATCCATGCCCCCCATAGCAAATCACGAGCCTATAATTAATAGGCACTTTGCTCTCAGTAAATGCAAAAAAAAGTACACCCCGTCAGCCCACATCTATATCACTAATGATCCAAAACTTCCTTTTGCGCCGAGACACAAGAATAAGGGCTCCTTGATAATTAAGGATACCCATTGGATATGCCATGTAAGAGGTTGTAGAACCAAGATCAGGGAGGATAGTTCTCATGCTAGAAGATATTCCATTCATGACTCTGAATTCGACTCCATTGAATTGGCATTTACTGAAAGTAGCAGACAACTTGGTGGTCCTTAATGCTAGAACTTGCCCGCCAAATGGCTCGTCCATTCAATTGATATACTCTTGGGCAGACTCACTCTCGGCCAAACCAAGCCAAAGCTCTTATCTGCCCGCCTCTGTCCCGGGGAAAAAATCAATTTGTAGAGGGTATTTCAGCCTGCAACTAATTAGCCCATTATGCTGCAGTCTCCAAACTCCCCTACTAACAGACCAGTTTCATCCGGAGAAAACTCGGACTCAGCCAATCTACCTAAAAACGATATAAGTAATGCTCTAGCAGTGACCTCCTGGAACATGACAGGCTTAAAATTAAAAGTTACAACTGCCCGTCTTTGTTGAAAAATGTGGCATTTGCATATTCCAGGAAGCCTGGAGTATAGAGTCTGTGTTTAGGACCGGGTATATTAATTACTGGAATCCGGCCAAAGCTAACCGCTGTTGCAGGCTATATGGTGGTCTGCTAATTTGGCTCAGAACCCCATTAAACTGTTCAACACACAAGCTGGAAATTGATTCCCCAGATATTCTGGGAATCTGCTTCAGGTTTAGAGGAGGTCGTACTGTTGATATTTATAATTTTCACGCCAGAATGGTTTAAGGTGGTAAAATGTCAGAAACACTACATATGCTAGAAAGGCACGTCGATCACACAACATGCCTTAGTAGTTGGGGATTTCAACATTAGGTTTGAAACCCTGGACAGTGATGATATTGACTTGTCCCAAGACGAAGACGAGCATTGGTGTGTACCCCTACGTGAATTGCCTCTTATAAAAAGATGGACTCAAGTCACCCTGTAGCTAAAAGCTTTGACACTGGAACATGGACTTAGGGACACAAATGGTAGAATGAGATGGGACCCCAGTGGGGCTTTTACATATAAACCCAACCAGAATAGTCATACCGATTATATTTTGATCTACCTAAGACTCTAGTATAAGGTGAACGGCATGGTAGTCATAGTCATCCCAAGGATTGAGAGTGATCATAACCTCCTCTGTCTTCCATTAGCCCCACTTTGGAATAACTCTCTCCCGGTTCTCTTGTCACACATGTTAACTAGGGATCTCCAGCAAACAAATAACAAGCAAAAACTCAAGTGACACCACTTTGCAGTTCAGCCTGACTCCATCTCTATTATTACCTCAGAATTCGCAAGTGCCACTTTAAATCTTGATGCTTTATTCACTAAAGATATAAATATCAAAGAAGCCACTAATATCCACTCATGCTTCTTTGACCACCTAGCACTCCTCTTTCTAACTACCTCCTCTCAAAATTCTAGTAAATCTCGTAGAGCATTAAAACCAATAAATAGTTTAACAAGGCTTGTAGACTGGAAGGAAGGCAGCTAGTGCTGGCTATCACATCTAAAACCCAGGAGTTGATCAGAGACTCAAGGAAAGCCGACAAGCACACCCAGCATCTAGCAAAGAGGGAGCAGGATGAGACGAGATGGTGTGATATGCTCAAATTATTCACAACCAGTGATCATCTGGTATAATCATTTCATAGCACTATACTCTGATAGCTGCGAAGACATCATTAGCTCTGATCCTATAGAATTTGACCCCTTACTGGATGCATTTGTATTTGACCTTAGTGACCATAGATTTGCACTCGACTGAATCCCACATAGTAAAGCCCCCAGTCCTGATGCCAATCCTAGTGACAACTTTATTAAAGATAGGGCTACTTGGTCCAAATATATACATGTGTTGCCCAATGCAAATGCAAGGGGAGCTCCAATACTAAATTCCTGGATAGGATCTGAGGTTGTGCCCATCCATAGGAAGGGTGACAGAAGCATGCCCTCAAACTACAGACCTATAAGCCTAATAGGCACCACCCAAAAGGTGTTCTGTCTGGTGGTTCTGGCAGCAATCCATGATTGGATTGAACAAAATAATATACTTTCTATGCTACTGGCCGGCTTTAGCAAGAAAACCAGCAGTGTAGACCAGGTCTTCTGCTTTCTGACCATGTACTAGAAGATGGTTCAAATCAGCAGGGGCCACCTGTACGTGGCCTTTGTCGACTTGAAATCAGCCTTCCTTCTAGCTCCCCATCATAAGTTGTGGCTGGTGCTGAGAGACATGGGGATACCCATGAACATTCTTTCTATACCTTGTCCATCTTCGGGAGGAAAACCATGCTAGAGTATGGTGGGGGGGCCAGGGAGAGCTCACAGACTCTATTACAATTAGCAAGAGTGTTTGACAGGGATGTGTCATGAACCCCACCTTGTTCTCACTATATCTAAATGATGTCCATTTTCTGGCAGCAAGCCCCCATGACGCGCCGTCTATCGCTGGTTTGAGAACACCAACATTACTTTTTGCCACCAACACCATATTACTGTCTCAGACTCCTAGTGGGCTCCAGTGTTTGTTAAATCGATTTGTCAGGTTTTTCTCTTTGTGACGACTTGTAGCAAATTCTACCAAAACAAAGTACATGATAAACAACCAGCATAAGACGTTCAGAGGGAAGATGCTCCTGGGGGCAGTGAAATTGAGAGAGCAGATGCCTTTGAATATCGAGTAATTAGGCTGTCTCCTAAACTGTTGTGGAAACCACATACAGGTAAGGCCTCACTAAAACATAAACAAATTGTGGGTGTCATCTTAAAAGAACATTGTGTATCATTGACTAAGTCAATAACTCGAGTGCTACAACTTTATGATGCAAAGGCAGTGGGAGCAGCCCTTTATGGGGCTGAGCTCTGGGGCTTTCAAAACAGCGCTTACCTAAGCAAAACTTAAAATAAGTTCTAGAGAAACGTAGCTATGCTACCAGTCAGTACCCCATTACACCCATTGAATATTGATAAGGAGAGGAGGACAATTCTAGACAAAGCAAGAGTTATACCAGTCTTGTGCTGGCGGAGGTTCAGAGCTACATCGGCGCTATCCCCTATGCCAGGGCTTTGCAAGAGCTTATGGAGCTGAACAGGTTTCACAAAACCGAGTGTTTCAATAACATTAAGACATTGTTAAGCCTACTGGGGCTACCTGTTCTGTGGGAGTTTTGCCGGGATGTCTGTCTCCCCTCCAAAGAAAGAATTAAAGATCTGTACTGGTCATTGGTTGCCAGAATGATGTTAATACACCAAACAGAGACACACTGGCTGATGAATTTACTATGTTCAAGACTCACAGTGCCCTCAAACCATAACTAGATTTTATCACTGACCCTACTGACAAGAAACTTTACATTCAGTTCAGTTCAGGTTTGGAACTTTTCACTCAATACATTCATGGCCAAATGGTCAACCTCACCTGCACCCCTCTTAACATTTACAGTCTGTAATGCCTTTAATGAAACTATAGCACACTTCCTGTTTTCTTGTCCTGCCTATAATTGGCTGAGATTGTCCTGGATCAACCAAGCTTGCTCTCAGATGGGCACCACAAGACATTTAGAAGCACTAAGAATCCTAAGATCAAACCCTAGTCAGTGCATTTGCTTGTTTTCAGGGATCAATGCAGTAGCTAAATTCCTGAGAAAGGCATGGCTTCCCAGATGTAAAGCTCACATTCCCCACACCCTTATACCAAGCAATCAGCATTAGCCCCCAAGGAAGGAACTGTTACTGACCATTGTGTTTCTATGTACCAATGTACACTAGCTGGGATACCACCTCCAGCATACATAGCAGACAGGTTTTTGTAAAATGATTATGTATCCTGATCTTGGTAAACTCCCCACCTTCCTTTCCTGCTTATCTTTTGATTCGGTGTAATATATCATGCACCTCTTTAAAATTGATGTATTGCTCTATTCTGTAAGGCCTGTTCCCTTTGAGCTCATTCCGTCCAACCAAAGAATGTGTTGTCAGACTGGTGTTCTGCCTCACTGATCCCTGTTATTACACGCTTAGCCATCTCGGATTTAGCTTGAGATTATAAGTTATTTCTGTATTATAAATTTCTGTTTTGCACCTTCTCCCAAGGATATCCTCCTTAAGTTTATTCTAATCAACTGCAGGAAAATGCACAGTGCATTTAAACCCAGGCAGGCTACAGAACAAACCTGCGGTTGACTGGTCCTCTCAATGACGTGACTATTTGATATATGCTGATTTTAGAATTGTAACATTCTTTTTTTACCTTTGTGTGAGGTGCAGTGAAAAATGTACCCAACTTGCTACTGTTAGATTTATTATTACTATTACAGAAAATAAGTTACAGAACTTTGTTTTTTGTTAGCCAAAATCCAGCCTTCCAGCTGCTATCTCCTAATTGTCTGGCCTCTGTTATGCAGTGCCAACCTGTCTTAATGAGGTGTAAAGAAGCCTGCTGGAGAGACAATAGATTTCCTGTGGGAGGAGAACTGCAGCTGCTGAAGCTACAGGCAGGAAGGAGGGTTGAGTGGCCAAACTGTACTTAAGAGGGAGAATGACACTTTGGGACATCACAGGCTCAACCCCACATCCTACAACCCCAGCCACACAGGAGCCCCTGTAATTAGATTAGAGAAGGGGATGGAAGAGGAGAGTTAAGGAATCTGAGCCACGCCAGTGGGTTTGGCTTAGCCTGATCTAAACTCTAAGGAGAGACTTTCTCCTATTTTGTATTTTGGAAGAATGTTGTTTTGTAGGGAAAGAATATGCCACACTTTGGTGGAAGTGGTCAGCAGTGCCCCCTGCTTGACGCCAAGGAACACTGCATGAAAATGGAAGATTTGCCAAGCTACTCCGATCTGCTACATGAAACTAAAAGGAGAAGAACTGTCCTGCTGGATACCTGATCTGCACCCCAAAGGTCTGCACTCTAAAGGACTGCACCTGATGCACATTCTGGAACTGCAGCCCTAAGGACTTTCCCTAGCTTCAAGAAGGATTCATGAGTATGCCCCCTGCAAGCTACAGGTTAAAGGAGCCCACCTGCATCATCTCCACCAAGAAGTTCCCATCCTGGAGTATGTCCAGTGGAATTTTAAGGATTTGGCTGGGTGCATTGTGAGAATTGGAGTCCCTACAGGACAATCACAGTGATTCTAGACCAGTGATTCTAGACCAGTGGATTGGTGTTGTGGATAGTTTAATCCCTCAAGAAGACCTTCTGTAAGAAGTTACAAATGTTTGGAGAAGTTTGGAGCAACTCTTGTAAAAATCGCGATAAGTTGACCAGATGCATTGTGGGAATTGTAGTCTCGGACCCCAATAATAATAAAAATAATAATAATAATAATAATAATAGGAAAACCAGAGCATCTGAACTCTTGGCTGGTGCTGTGGATCGCTTTCTTGCATCAAGAAACACTTCTGGAAGTAAGTGTAAACAACTCTTGACTTTGCCCAAGTTCATCACAACCTTTTTTACCCCTTTGAGCGCTATTTGCTTCTAAGTGCTAGTTTTACTTTCAATCTTCAAACATTCATATATCTGGTTTCCTACGTTTGATATGTGGTGTGTTGGTGTCTATCTGTTAATAAAAATATAATCTATGTTTATAAATTGGCTTTGGAATTTTATTGTGTGTTGTGTGTGTCCCACTTATTTAATGTATTGGTGTTTTTACATGCTTTACACACCTGTCTCCTAATTTAAGCCTTCCTGCTCATTGCCAGCTACCAAGGGTTGAGCAAGGGAATAATTTATTGAGACCTTGACTAAACCTTTTATTGTGTTTGTGGCCTTATTACTAGTGGAAGGTCCCTACTTATCACTAATATTAAACCATTTTCCAACAGGACCCCTAAATGCCCTGCCACCTGGACACTCCTGTGCCCGATCCCAGCAGCCATAGAGGCTCTCGTTTCCCCACCTGCAATGGGTGGACATCCCAGACTTTGGTCATGGAAACACTCTAAAAGTTGTGAAGGATGACTTTCAGAGGGGAAGCCTGATTGGGTTTGTGGGTGGCCAGTGCTGCCTTCCTCCCTACTCGTCTGCACTCACTATAGTTAAACCCACAAGTCTTTGATGTTTTCACAATTGCTGGCACAGTCAATCCAGTGTATCTCTGGACACATGTTTCAGAACGGCTGTCATTCTTCAACAGAGAGTAACAAATGAGTTTGGGTTTGCTCGGTAATGCTGGGTAATGCTGCATCGCCAACTCGGCGATGCAGCGCGCGCAAGGTAAAAAGTTTTATTTATTTATTTATTTCCTTTAGTCCATTCCGTTGTATGTCCGAGTCCACTACCCCTCACCCTGCCCCTCCCCCGCCCCGCAGCACTCCCTCTGCGAGCCGCCACTGGAGAACTGAATTGTGTGGTAACCAATAGAGAAGCAAAGGGGAATGCAAAAAACCCACAAAACAGAGGAGGTGAAAACAAAATGAAAGCGAGCTATTAAACTGCCATCACATTTTAGAGACTATTTATTGATTTAATGCAAACTGTGTTCTTATTAATGTATTGGAATATCTATTGTAGATAGTGTACATAGTTTGTATTCTGATATATTTTATTTTGTTTTCATTTATATAGAGTGCAAGAACTTTTCTAAAAAAGGTATATGATATCTTGCTTTTTTAAATCTTTATTGTTAGAATTTTAAAAACGAAGTTTGTACACAGAACATTCTAGCATGACAATTGGTAGAAATCAGTGTATGGGGTGCTTCGAAATAAAGTACTTGCAAAAATCAACTGGAACGTATTTTGCAGGATGTTGCTTCAGCTCAATTTGACAATGTTATGACTTTTGGCTGGATTATGTCATGGAATAAAAGTTATAAATCCGTTACAGAATGTCCTCTGGTACTTTAATCACATTTATGTTAATGTGGGTGTATTGCAGAATATAGTAAACAGAAATATCTGCTGACACAAATATTGTATCCTAAATATCGCTTACAAAAATTTGTCCCATGAGTGTAGATTTCCTATTAATAATTCCAATAGGGCAACATTTTGTGAATAATATTTACAATGAAATATTTCTATCAGAGTATGACAATATTCTAGTACTACACTTACAATTTTACAGCTCCCTGGGGATTTAATGATCTACCTTCACTGAATTCAAATCTCAATTCCTGAATTTCAAATACATTTAGAAGCTTCTCAGAATCTCCCAACAATATATATGATTCCAGTCCACGTTGTTGTGGTGTTCTGCTGATGCTTGAACTACAAGTGCACTAGTAAAAAAAAAAAAAAGGAAAAACTTCAATAGGTTACATGTGCTGCTTACCTTCAATGTTGAGCTTTAAGTCTTCTTCCTCATACACGTGTGCACAATACAGTGTCCACAAACTCAGTCAATGATCAACGAAATATAACTGAAAAGGAAATCGCTCAAAGGCATGTAAGATTCCCAAATCTCAATGATCAACCAAATGTAACTGGAAAGGAAATCGCTCAAGGGCATGTAAGATGCACAAATCAAGGAAGGGGAGTTGTAGATACCACTGTCTGTATTCTCCTTGGTTTATGTGCCAAGTAAGTGCTAAATCGGCCCTGGACTACTTGGGAAATTGACAATTTTAGTTTTTCTCAGTCTTTTCATCTTTTTAATAATGCTTGTGGCTGACAAGCAAAAACCTCATATTTATTGAGACATTATTATGGTGAGAAATGGGAATAAAAGACATATTTGTACAATATTCAATTACATTACTATGCAAATTCTAGGGAAGGCACCATATCCCAAACTCAAAAACATGACGTATTCTGTGGTACTCATTAGCACTAATCATTTAGACTGAAAGATGCACACAATCTAGTAAATTAAGAAGCTGTCCTTGATTACAAGAATTTGCTGATGAAAGTATATTAATCGTTTGTTTTTATTTAGGTGTGTTTCCTCGGACTTCTAATATACATTCCCCGCTGAATTCTTTGGGAAACACATCTGAGCTTTCGTTTCAAAGCATGTCTTTTTGATTTACTTTGTAGATGCGATTAACGAACAGTGGTAATTACAGTGTTTGAAGTATCATAACTTTTGCATGGTGTATCAGCCCGCTTGAATTTGACAGACTAAATAAAGCCAATTATAATGATTAGATTAAAGAATCTGCTGTTAGACGTTAAAATACAATATTTAGGGGTGATTTCTCTAAAGCTTCCACTAAAGATTTTATACCATATTTTTAGGTCTAATATCAGCCAAGATCTTTTGATTTTATTCAAACTATATGTGCAATATGCTTACTTATAGGAACTTTCATCTAGTCCACTTCATCAATTGGTCCATTGTTGTGCTGTTCACTTTTTTCTTCCGCCGACTACAGCATAGATATGGGGCAGTGGGTCTGCCCACTTCAGTCATTGACTAACTTCACTGTGAGTGAAAGTATTCCTCTCTCTCACAAGGAGCACATCCACACACATATTAGTTCTCTTCAGGGACTATTATAGAAATGTGTTATTTTTTAAACCTAGCACGTTTTCAGCAATTTCTTTGTATATTGTCAAGCGACTGGCAGCTCCCCAAACGAAAAAGTCCTACAAACGCAATGAAAAAGAAAACAAGCATTGACAAAGCTAAAAGGCTAGCAGATAATGCTCGAGCTATTAGCTTTACCTATGCTTGTTTAATTCCTGCTATTGTATGGTGTGCTGAATACAGCAATGAAAGAACATTTCATAGCCATCCAATAAACATTAAATTCTTCGCCAATAGCATTGCTAGTCATTACTGCAACTTCCACTGCTCCTCTTTATATTTTACAAATGGTTGTCATGCAATTAGAAGCATACCCTTCCTTCATTTTTTATTTTACAGCTTTGCTAAATAGCATATTCTGATAATATAATCACAACGATACCATGGCGAGATTTCTATTACACATTTACTTGCAAGATTATATGAAAACAATGCATAGAGATGGTGTGTTTTGTGAATTTCGTATGCAAGTGTGTACAACACTCACAAATTTAATGCAAGCAACCAGCCACTCAAGAACGATTTGTATTACAGGCAAAAAAAAATGCAATTTCACCGAAAACCTAATTTGTAGATTTTAGACTTCAAACAGGGCTTACTTCATGGCAGGTAGGCATCTATAATTGAAATATAAATTCAACACTTATAAAGAACACAAGAAAATGAGCTAGCGAGTGTAGAATGTTCTCTGGGAGTTAAGAAATATACTGTGCCTGTGTTGCATTAAAACTTGCAAATATTAGGTAGATCTTATATTTGTCAAACGTATCCAGCAAGGCATTCCAACCTCTACCACATTCAGGTGAAAAAGGATTGCTAAAATATAAATTTGCCTGTAAAAAAGACAAATGTGTCCAACACTTTCAGGCACTGATCTGCATTATGTCCCTTTTAGTTAGATCCTAACAGCTTCAAACGTTTGAGCAATATCTATATTCAATGACCAAATTGCACATATATGGCATATGGCTTCTCAATGACTCATGAGATATGCTAAATAAATTGTAAGTTGGTCTGGACAACAACATAAGTATCTTCAGCTGCTTTTCTGCTAATTTACTTTGGTCTTTTTCAGGTTTTAGGTATAGGCCTTTAGATTTGTTGTCTATCTCAGTTGTGTCCCCTTGATTTTATGGTTTCACTCCATTTCCTGGTATTTGTACATGCCCAGGAGCATTTCAGTCTCACAGTGTTCTAATGAGTTGAATTGCATACTTCCACTGCTGATGTTGTTCGCATTCAGTGAACCACTTCATTTTTCCCTTGAGTACTCCGGAGCTTATTTACAAGGCCCTTGCGCCACTTTTGCGTCATTTTCCCATGTTAAAAATGACGCAAAAATGGCGCAAGGGCCTTGTAAATCTGCCCCTCCAAATCCAAAGCTTTGCAAGTGATCAACAGATGTACCTGTGGCACACAATGGCACTAGAAAGGGCAGTGGCATGGATTAGTATTGTACATAGCTGACCTAGGCTCGGCGCTTCAGGAGGGAAACCACTTTTACCCAAGACTCATATCCGTTAGTTACCTATCATGCAATATGCAGATGGCCTGGCAATACTGAATCACACACTCATTGACATGATGAGGGCACTAGGCATACTGCATAATTATAATACTATAAACATTTTAAAAGCAAATGCTGCAAAGACCAAGGTCTTAATTTTTAGACACTGGGTAAAAAAACATCAGCTGGCATGGAACCTGGTCCCTTTAAACATTATCACGATTGGAAAATACAGTTCCCTTGGTGTCTGGCTGTCAGACACAGGTAACGTTTTTCTGCAGGCAAGGGCTATAGAGGATAAGTAAGCCACAACATAATTTGCCTTAGCTAAACTACATCTTAAATTGCAGAGCCCATCAGTCGAAGGGATTCAAAAAGTAATCGCCAAACTGTTACCCAACATAAGCTATGGGCATCTCACCCATCCAGAAATGATCACAAACACACCAGAGAACTGTCATATTTCTGCCTACAGTAAAGAATTTGGTCTCCCCAAATTTACAAGATGGACACTGATACAGTTGGAGTTTGCTCTGGTGAACATAGATATTGAATGCAAAAAGGATGTAAAAAAGTATTGCTACCAGGTCGGTAAGGGTGAAGAAGTTTCAATGAAAGTTGCCCTGCAGATGATCTTTAGCGATGCAAAGAGCCTATGGGCTGGGTATTTCATATGTGCATACAACAATCTAAACCTTGTTATGGCTAACTTAAAAGACCCTGTCTGACATTGACTCACTTGAAGGGCATATTAAAGAAACAAGGAAGGTGTCTTTCGATATGAAGGAAATCAGGCACATCCCAGGTGCTCTGGGTCCCTACAAATCCAATGAGGACGTGTTTGTCAACCCTATTTGAAAGCTACCATGGAGGGGCACGCCCTAAGGAACATTTTATTCACCAGACTATTGACTTAGCCTGTTGGAAAATTGGTCATTAGTTGCGTGGCCTGGACACGTAATGGTCCACATTTGTCCTCCACTGAGAACCATACACCTCATTGTAGCACTTAACTTTTATAGGGTATCGTTGCAGAGCAGTCCAAGGCCTACTCAAGGGAGGTGGTGTGGGCTAGTAATCACCATTCACAGATATACAATAATAACATTCAATAAATGATTGCCCAGTCTGTGCTTTTTCTTTTGAGAAAGGAAATGTAAATATTTTTACACACACACTACTCAATATTATGCAACAATTTACAAATATACATAAGCTGATGAAAATACTTCTTGATGACATTCCATAATCATTCTTACCCCTCCCAAAGGAGTGGGTTTAGCACCATAACTCACATGTTAAAACTGTCATGTGCCCGAGTTAGGCCCAGTATGAATTAGTACCATTCTTGCATACACACAAATCTTTTCCTAAAGTTGCCTTCTTTTTGCCACATTAACATTTGACACATGTTTTGCATTTGTGACGCATGGATTGATATTTGTAGAAACACCAACCTTGCTGACACATAACACTTCATGAGAATCCTATCAAACTGCCTTGGCATTTGGTTCAAGGCCTCTCATGTGCGTAATAGAAATGTGATTTGTTATTACATCCATATGGCAACACATCTATCATTACAACACAAACAATAGTTGCCCGATTACAATCTCGACTCGAGGCAAGGATGCCATTTTCTATATATAGCCTTTTGTTACCTTGGAGGAGACACTTCTGCTGATCTCGAGGTGTCCTTGCATGCTGAAGCTTTCACCTAGCAGCTGACTGACATCTCTGTGAGGGGTGTCCAATTTGTGACCAAGAAGGTGTCCTGCACTCTTACCCAATAGGTAAAGGGGTTAGATTATTCAGAAGGGAGTGTTTCCTGGCAGAACACACCTTCACACCCTAAACACACAGAGGTAGGGTTAGCTTCTTAGAGAGCGCTTGATTGTTATAATCCTTTATATGTATGCATATATAATATGTCTCAACAAGATGGTAGAACTCATTGTTTTATTTTCTGTGTTGGCATTTATTATAAATTTTATCTGCCTCTGAACTTCTATTCACTGTCCTGATACTTCTTATAACTTTCATCTGCTTCTGTCTATTAATCATCACAGCCCATATATTCTATACAAGAATCAATCTGGTTCAAAATATATAATTAAAACGTCCCTTTGTGTATTCTTCATATATTTTTCTGAGCAAGAAAGCACGAGTGACTGAGCGAAAGTTTGAAATCTCTCACCCCGGTTCCTAATGGACCAGAGTGGTCATGCTCAGTGGTTGCCAAAACTGTTTGCTCCCTGTTCAGGTTTAGGGGGAGCTGGAAGTGACACTGCGAACTAGCCGGTACAAGGGTAAGTATTTCCCACGGAGGCGCATGGAAACAGTCTGGCACCATCCTAAGTTTATGTTGTTCGCAAACGCGCAGTTTCTACTGATTTTTGGAAACTACATGGCAAAACATTATCTTGTCCCTAAATGCCAAGGGTTGAACGTAACTTGGAGTGAGGGCACTAAATGCTGGCACCAAAGTGAGTGGCTATCCTCCTCATTATTTCAACAAGCATTTAATTATAGGAATATATGCAATCATTACATATAACCATAACTGAGATCTCTGAATGCTGGCAATAAAGTATGCCAACTTTGATCAAAAGTGGCTGTCAGTCTCATATTGAAATAAAGCATTAGCAAGAGTAAATGTCCAAGCATCACTGTGGGTGCAGTGCACTCATCCTAACTTACAACATGAATAACTCAATGTAATCACATTTATAGTTACCCTACTGTGCAAAAATAATCATTCACCCCTAGAGGGCGTAGCAGGATACAATTGAATCACATTTAGCATAAAATACTGCCTTTTGAAACATAGTCCCTAAAGTACATTATTTTTGTAAATGCACATATGTGCAATTGCCACCTTTCACCCTTAGAGGTTGTCTCAACATGAAAACTCATATTGTACACTTTCAGGCCACCACTGTTTGTAGCCATGTTCTTCACCCCTAGAGGGCCCATCCCTGTCAGGTGAGGAGCAAAAAGCTCCATCCCAGAGAGTGCTTGATAATCCACTCAAACCCTAAAGAGGTTATCCATTTTGAGGGGAGGTTGCACTGCTCCTGCAGCTCCTTCTCCCCGCACGTGTACTACATTTTGGTGGTACAGGCCAAAAATGAGGGATTTTCTTTGAAAAACACGGGCCAATCCTGCAGTGCATTATGCGGTGCTCCTCCCTGTGTGTGCATATGGTAGCTTCGGCTCTCCCTCTGTTCTTTCAGCTTGTCTCCTGTGGCCTCACCTCTTCTTCGCGGCTGCCCTGTTCCGCCCGGGTACCCCTGGCTTCTCTCACTGGCTCCCTGCACCACCAGCAGCCGGCACTTCACTTTGGTCTTCCCGCTCCTGTGGGCAGACACGTGTGGTGCTGCTGTCCTCCTCTGGGCCCAGGGATGCGGTCCTCGGCCACATCCTCCTTCCACGGGGGAATGTGACAGCACCCCCTGCAGCAGCAGTCTTCTCGGGGCCCAGGGATGGGGTCTTGGTCCCCCTCTTCCTCCACCCATGTGGGTGTGCAACGGCCCCCCATTCAGCAGCGGTCTTCTCGGGGGCCCAGATATGGGGTCCCGGGCCCCCGCTTTCTTTCCGCCACTCCCCTGACAATTTGTTTTGGGGGGCAGACTCTGGGGGCCTGCCTCCCCCTCGGAGAATCAAAGTTCCTCCGGCAGTGGAGCCCCCATCGGTCCCCCCTGTCTGTTTGGGTCAAAGCTCACCAGAACTTTGAATGGTGATAACTCGGGCCCCATTGGGCCAATTTTGGGCATCTTGGTCTCATTGTGCTCCTGGGGCGAGCCCTAGCTGCCTGGAACAGTTTCCTCAGGCCTCCAGACCTCAACAGGTGACAGATTTTGCAGGGAGCTGGTTTAACTGGCTCCCTTCACCAGCCTTTCACCTTGCTCTTCTTCTGGGCTTCTCTCCTCCTTGTGCAGAAGCCCAGACTTTCCCCCCACTGGTCCTGGGATCAATCAGAGACATAGTCCCTAGTCCTGGTGACAGTCTGGGGGGTCCGCTTTCCAATTGTCCATGTCATCAGCATCCAGCCCCACTGTTCCTCAGAAAAAGCACATCTAAGAGAGAGCTCTCCCAACCCTGTGCAAGACCATTTAAAGGGGGCAGGAGATGACAGCAGGAATGCACTTCTGGCCTATCCTGAAGTGCCACATCAACTCTCCACCCCCGTTTCAACCTTCCTGAACAGGCTACTGGTATACTTCAAGATGGCGTCACCGAGGAGTCACTTGCCACAGGTGCTATGAGGGTCTCAGCTCCAGCATTTGCTGACATCTCTGCCAGGGCAATCCCCCAGCAAATCTTCAAAGGAGCCCTCTCTGGTCTGGTTCCAGAGGTCTAGACTCTCTCCCTTGTGGAGTGGCCTGAGTAGGCCCTCTCCCTGGCACAGGATGACAGTGGGCTGATTGATACAGAGCAGTTTCACCCATTCCCTTCCTCCTTGATAGTTGACCTAAGCACTGTCAATTACTTTCTCAGATGGATGAGGCCTTTGTTCCTGCAGCTTGGGAGAAAAGGTATTAACCGTGCTTCGATTGGGCTATGATCTTGAGTTGAGCCAGAGAAACATGACATTTCTTGATGACCCATAAGCTATACAGATATGGTTGTGAACTTTACAGAATTGTTCTTTTCACACAGGTTACAGTGCACATTGATGCGACTCTGGAGTTTGTGGACCCAAGGGAACTGAAGCTGCGCTCTAATGCTGTCTTTCCCATTGGAGTATAATGGAGTGTTACTACATTTAAGACAGTAAAGCGCACTGACTTCCCTACATGTGTACCCTCCCATTATAAGGCCTATTCCAGGTCACTACCCAACTCTACATAGTCCCTTCTGCGCCAGGCTACCTGTGTGCAGCTCTTGGGCTGTGCATGACAGGAGTCTCCCACTTGCAGCCCTCACACATGTGCACAAGTGTCCACATGTAACCAGCTCAGTGCCTCTTAACCTGGCTGCGTTGCAGTGGTCTGATCTCACAAGGCTTACACTGGTGGCAAACCCGTTCAATCTGTTTTACCATGAGTTTACCATGGGTGAGTCACAGGTTAGGAGGCTCTCCCACAGTAAGAGGTACAAAAATCAGGTGATCAAAAATCAAAAGAATCTAGGTGAATTAGATGGTTAGACCGCCTTCTCACACTTCCAATATGGGAATAAAGAATGCACTGTAAAACAAAAACGACAGGACAACAACAGCGCAGACTGTGTCTACATGGTTTGGAATCTGTGGGTCACCTTGTATGATGTTACCCAACATTGCTGAGCCAAAGGTGCTTTTATTTAAGGCCAATATTTCTGCAGCACAGCAAATACCTTCAGAGCTTGTAAGAATCGCAGAAAAGTATTTTGCTGTATTAGGAGGGATACCGAGGGAATGTATCTTATAATTTTCAATCTTTCAAAACAGTGGACTATGACATCCCATCCCTGAATGAAATTTAGACAAATAGTGCCTAGAGAGCTCCAAGAATAGGATGGCCGTCCAGTCTGTTGCACTCTTCGAACTTTCTTTAGATATAAATCTTGACATGCTCTAATAACTGCTCAAGAACATTGGAATGCCATCCTTGCACTGCACATTGCACTTCCTGCGATTTTGCACTAGCCTTAAGTTGTGGCAACGAAAGAGCATCTGCACTACATCTTGCACTTTGGAAACTTTCCTTAGTTATATACCTTGACATGATCCAATAACTGCTTAGAACTTTGGAACGTTATGCCTGCACTGAAAAAAAATCTCTGAAGGTGATCTGTGCACCAACCCCGCTGTGAATTCTTTCATATTGCCCGTTAGCCCAAACGTTGACACCAGGAAGTATACATTATTTAGTATAACAATGCCTCTCACACTGGGGTTCTAGAACTTGGATACAGCTCTGTATCTTGGGAATGGTAACAAAGTCGGGAAACTCCTCTGGGAGTCCTAAAACAAAGTAAAATAAATGAATCGTACCACCAGCTACTGCAGACCGTCTCCAGAGTTTGCTATTGTGTTTTAGGTATCAGTGTGCCAAATTAATTGTCTTTCAGAACATCAAAAGGGTCCTTTCAATTCCAATCATTGTGCACAAATGTTGACCTTCAAGGCATACCTATTTAATTTTGCAGAGAACTGACTTGCCATTCAATTTCAAGGTAGTCTGATAGCCGGGCTCATTAGAATGTAACACTTAGGAACACCATGCTTCCCCTTTTGGATCGTTTTATAATATTAAATAGAAATATAATATAATATAGATTAACATTTTAAAAAGTTAATCGCCATTTGGTGCATTTACTGTACTGCCATCCAACTATCTTAATGTCCTCTCAATGCAGTTTATAATATTAATTCTGCCTTGTTGTATATATTGCCAGTTATTAAAGTTTATGACCTGTGATCCCTGATAGTTAACATGAAACAATTATGCACTAATCAAATCATATTGTAAATGTTTACTGTTGGAGCACTATGGTTTTAAATTGGCTGTAGAAGTGTGTTTATCATTGTTTGACTTAAGCAATACTATGTGAAAGCTTTTTACTGAGCCTAATCAAGCAAGCTGTTCATGTACAATTATTCTAATTATCTCATGTAAGTATAACTTCTCACAGTGAGGCCTGATGTCCATTGAAGGAAGTGACAAAGACAATTCTCACACTGTAGATGTGCTCCCCATTGATGATCTAAGGAGAGGTATTAAAAGGTTTACTTTCATTACAGAGCAGGAGGAAAAATAAATGTAGGCTCTTGTTCGCTCTTATTAAAACAATAGGTGTTTACTATTCATTCATATATTTAATAATTGCCTGTGCTGATGATTTGCTTATTTTTACAGTATTAACCTTAGATCTTTCCTGATCTAGATTAGTGTCAAATAATAACATAATATAATATAGCAGGTCTGTGGTAGTCTCCATTCTGTCCAAACTATGCCTATGAGCACCCCTCTGTCTGTTTTACTATTTTTCACAGGCTTGCTATAAAATGCTCACAGCCAGGGGAAATCTAACGAGGGTCGATTTTTTTTGTCTCAGCTGTACACTTATACTGTGCTATGTTATGAAGATTTATACAGCGCAGAGCTACTCCCAGGAGTGTCACGGTGCTAGAGACATGACAGCATCAACATATGAAACTTATACAGATTCTGTGAAAAGCCAGGTTTTCAGTTTCTTTTTAAAAACAGGAAGGTCACGTGTTAGACTCAGTTCCCTCAGGAGCTTATTCCAGTTGAGCGGCCCTAAATAAGAGAATGATCTACGCCTGTTCTGAGCCGGCAGATACGAGGGCCTTTAGCCAAGTGTTCCGAAGAGGAGTGCAATGTGCGAGCAGTTATGTTTTCATGGATCCTCTCTCTCGGATAGCCGGCACCTGAGCAGGGCAGGGCTTTATGCATTAAAATCATGGCCTTAAATCATATTCTCTTTCTCATTGGGAGACAGTGAAAAGCCTCCAAATGAGCGGTCATGTGTGATCTAGGGGGAAGACTTAGTAGTAGCCAAGCAGCCAAATTCTGTATAGGGGTGGGCGAAGTTTGCAGAGTACTACTATGCGGAATTCCATGGAGTCGAAAAACTCAGCTGTGCTACGCGGAGTTCCGCTTGCGGGCAAAGTTTGCCTGCGCGTCTATTCGCTTTACGTTGGGAATGCAGAGTGCGTCTGCATGCTCCAAAATTTTGCATGAATGGCACTACGTGGTTTTCGAGTGGTTTCTTGTGTTCTAAATGTTGCACGAATAGAACCACGCGGTCCGCTTGGGTGTGGCCATCTTGTTTTTCTGCTCTCTGTTATGGTGCTGGGCCTAAATTATATCTGTCCTTAATCTTTCTAATCCTCCTCCTTTATTACTTTTCTACCGCTAATTTTAATTATTGTATTTTATGTTTTCGGGTACATTGTTTTGTGTTTTTGTGACTTTTTGACTTTATTTCCCCTTCTTTCCTTCTTTCTTTCTTCTTTACTTTCCCTTCCTTTTCCTTCTTATTTCTACTGCACACAGCTCAATGGCAGAGGGACGACTTACTTGCGGGCGGTACCGCCACCCAGGTGTGCAGCCGCGGGTGATCTTTGGAGAGGAGGAGGTGGCAGCACTAGTTTTTTTTGTGCAGCACCACCTCCCCACAATGCTGGCAGCAGGCCTGGTACTGGCTACCTCCTGCAGGAGCGTCGGCGGCGCTGGGGGGCAGTGTGTTGGTGCGTGCGGCACACTAGCCAGTTTCGGCGCATCACCCAGCAGCTGACGCACCGCTGGGTGGACATTCTGGACCGGGAACAGGACCTGCTCGACCTGATAGCATTGAGATTCCAGGGCTCAGTGAGTATTAAGTATTTGTTGTGTTTGTGTTCCACAATGCTAACATTTGTTTCCGAATAGCATGCTGCTCCCACTCAGAGGTAAGTTATATTTAGTTTACGGGGGGTATATTATTGTGTGATCCAGTTTCTAGTTTCTGCTAGGCAGGTGCTCAGTGCTACCTAATCGCACTCATCAGGCGCTCGCTTTGGCTGAATAATTAAGAAGCCACTGCAGACTGTTTTCCTGTCACTATAGTGAATCACTGAGTAGCGCGTTCTCTCTGTGTCTTTGTTTATGTAGCTCGTACAGTTCCAGGTTATTTAGTTGAATTCATAGTGATGTGAAGTATGCACCTATGCATTGCAAAAAAAAGAAACTGAGTTGGTCCATCAAGGGTGTTGAGAAATGGGAATAGGATCAAAGAACATTCACTGCAGTACATTAGTTCCAAATGTAGTTTTTGTTAAGGAAATTTGGAATATGGATTTAACGACAGTCGATAGACTCAAGTCGGAACTAGTAGTACTATCAGTGATCTGTTTTAGCAAAATATGCGACTGCATTTGCTTTTCATAAAACATTTTGTGGAGATTATTAACTGAATCAATAATCTATTTTTATTTATCTTCTTAATTTCTTTCATCAGCACCCAAGGGCAAGAAGATGGACATTTCTGAGGATCCGGGAGAAGCTTGTCAGCTGGCGTCAACACCCGTGCCGCTGTCGAGGGATCTGCTGATCCCAGTAAGTTCTTTTATGATTGTTGTGGACTTTTTAGGGTAGAATCTTGGGGAATTGGAATGTTGGTCATGAAGATTCAGATAGCAGGCCCAAGTAAGCTAGTATTATAAATGGAAATCACCATGTCTGTTTGTTGAGAAGGCTTTCCTGTTCATGCTCATGCCTAGCTCTAACACAGTTCAGTTCATGATAGAGTAGCCATGGTCATCATGGACCACTGGCGGAATACCAAGGACTAAGTTACACGGAGGAAGAAATCAGTGCTGCCCTGTCTGGACCACCACTACTACAAGACAAGGATCTAGCACAAACGTTAACACAATCGAGCGATTGGGACGAACTTACCGAGACAAAGAAAGATCAAGTAAGAACTGCCATTCATGGCATTATAATGAAAGAGTATCTATGCGCAAATACGGCCCCCAAAGGCCTGTGGGTGCATAACACCCCACGCATCTTTCTTAAAGATTTAGCCTTCCGCAAGGATTGGTCAGCAATATCCTGGAAGTGCACGAGAGACTTCCTAGTATTGATCATAAAAACAGCAACCAGATTACTAGAGGCGCTCACCATAAAAATACAAATCAGTGAAGCCAAACTGAAAACGACGGTCCAGATCTCTGTATACAAAAAAAGACTGGATGAGATAAATCGAGAAATGAATGAAACAAAAGAGTATATAACTCAGAATAAAATTCGAAAGCTGAGCAAAGATCTGAAACGATTCTCAATGGAGAAAATGCACCCTTATTCGAGTGAGGACTACGTCGCACCAGACCAACTAGGAGACGAGGATTCAGCAGGAGAAACTTCAAGCAACAATTCTGATTGGAGTAGTGATGATGGTACTAATCCTAGACGAGGAAGAGGTCAATACAGACGGAACCAGCGCCGACGGGCCAATGTATGGCAAAGACCAAGATATTATGACCAACCACAACCTAATTTTCAACCGTACATGCAGAACTTTCAAGGATGGATGAATCCTTATTTCCAAGGTCCACACAATATGGGACCATTGATGAACATACAACCACCTCCTTTTTTAGGGAGAGGCCAACAGACCCAGAGAGGGAGAAGAAAAGGAGTGACCTGGAACGAGCAGGAAAGACAGGTACATACTCGCAGTATGACCAAAGAACAACCCGGCCCAAGCTCAATGAATCATTGGTAGTCAATCTGACCGACTTGGTTCTAACTAAAGATCAAGAGGATGTACTTAATAAAGGCCTGGGCTTCGTCCCTACTCCACCACTGGATATTTTCAAAATACGATGCGAAATCGCAGCATTTTGCAGAAAGATCAAATTGAAAGCCTTCTTCATGGATAAAGAAAACCACATCCCAAAGAGTGATACCAATTTGAGACCCAAATCCACCTTTTCCCCACCAAGTAACATGGTCCCAGAGGAGATACATGCATTTGAGCAAGCAGTCATGAAGGAGGTAGAAAACATCAGACCCACTGCCAAGAGACCTTACATGAATATTACCAAACAAGAACGAAGAGCCTTGGATGACTTACGCAAAAACAACAACTTAGTTATCAAACAAGCGGACAAGGGGGAGCCATTGTCCTCCTTAGCAAACAAGGATATGACAGGCAGTGTCTTGATCTTCTCTCAGATAATAAATTCTACAAAAAGATCACAATTGATCCCACTAAGAGACTACAACGAACTGTGGAATTGATGGTAGAAGAAGCGGAGACCAATCTATGGATCTCCAAACATGAGGCCGATTTCCTGAGGACTAAAACACCCCGCACACCGTACTTTTATTCGCTCCCTAAGACTCACAAAAATAAAATACCACCTCCGGGACGCCCAATCGTTTCTGGAATTGGGTCGGTTTTAGAACCTTTATCCCAATTTGCCGATCAATTCTTGAGACCACTAGTACAGAAAACCCCAATGTATTTGAGAGACACACGACACCTCCTTAATCAATTGGAGGGACAATACTATGATGAGAACACCATGTACTTAGTAGGGCTGGATGTGGAGAGTCTTTACACAAGCATTCCACAACAGAAGACTCTGGAGACTCTAGAAGACATCCTGTTCTCCGAAGAGTGGAACCATAAGACACCAAGACACTTTGTTCTGGAATGCTGCAGACTGGCTCTCACCGAAAATTATTTCGAATATGAAGGCAGTTTGTACGAACAATGTCACGGAACTTCCATGGGTAGTACATTTGCCCCAAGTGTGGCTGGTCTGTATGTAAGCAATTTCGAACAACAACACATACAGAACCAAAATAACCCATATTTCACGCGTATGAAGTTCTGGCGACGTTATATTGATGACGTCATAATGATTTGGGCAGACACCCTAGAGAATCTACAGGATTTCTTGAGATGGATCAATACCAGGGATGAATGTTTAAAGTTTACATGCTCATCAGACAGAAAACAACTAGACTTTCTAGATGTCACAATCTACACTGAAAACAACACTCTCCAGACCAAGACATTCTATAAGCCAACAGCTAAAAACAGTCTACTTTCGTACAACAGCTTTCACCCTCGTCCCATGAGAGAGAATTTACCATATAGCCAATTCTTGAGGTTGAAAAGAAATTGCAGCAAATTGGATGATTATAAGACGCAAGCCACCGAATTGGGCCATAAACTTGAAATGCGCAACTATCCGATAAAAACTATAAGGAAATGTCAAAAAAGAGCCCGCAACCAGCCAAGAGAGACATTATTGGAGACCACTCCTAGACAAACACAGGAAGATGTACTTACTTGTGTCACTACATATAACACTTCATCGAATACTGTGAAGAAGATTATTAACAAGAACTGGAGGATCCTCACGTCAAACAACTTACAATGGCCTAAACCCCGGTTCGCCAACAGAAGGACATGCAACATTAAAGACCTCCTGGTACACACTAGACCAGCACCTATCATCAGAAGAGAAACCATCACTACAGCATGGAACTTGAACCCAGTGGTAGGCCACTTCCCCTGTGTCTCTTGCTCAAATTGTAAACTAACAAAAGCCACCAAATATTTACAACTCCTACCTAATTTCACTTGGACGTTACAAAACCACACCAACTGTAACACGACCCACGTGATCTATATGATCGTGTGCCCCTGCAATCAGAGATACATAGGGATGACATGTCGCAAAATAAAACAACGAATAAGCGAACATAAAAGTAATGTTCATTGCAAAAGAGTAACAACAAAAATGAGCAAGCATTACATTGAGAGCAACCACAGCACTGATGATCTCAAATGGGTAGTACTGGAGACACTTCTTGTTAAGAACCACAATGCTGAACGTGTACTTTTCGAGAAAGAACAACGTTGGATACACCGTTTGATGACTGACACGGAGGGATTGAACGATGATATTCCTTGGCACACACTGTCTTGACCATTAAGTTTGAAAGCCTCATAGATAAGTATCCCTATAGAGAGACAGTGTTCACAGATCCGTCAAACGTACCACGTTGACTAACGTTTATGAGAAAAGATCCACCCACCTCCCTTACCACATGAAACATGAGATGAGAGTAATTAAGACTATTCTTATCCTTTAGACATCAATTTATAGAAGGTGAAGAGAGGCTCTGCTTCTAGTTAATTAACCTTCCATCATAATGTGACTACATGATTGACTCACTGTCATACACACACGTGTAGTATTTATTACATATACTTTGAAAACATGTTAAGGACAAGCCCGTATACTAGTTATCAATGAGAAGTCCTCTTGACTATTAATTTCATCACCATTGTCAATCATACGTACCTATCGACATGCTGACAATAGGCTGTTATTTTCGTAATTATTAATTATTATAGAATAGCGATCATGTTTTACATCTTCCTTATTCATGATCAGTTCTCACATTAACAAATTATCAATGCCCATTATATGCGCTGTTTAGTGCTCTGAGTCTTTTCTCCACACCTTTACTACCAATGCCAACCACTCATGCCAACCAATGTAGTATTTTTAGGTCCTTCTACTATGTCTCCTTTTCCCCTCCCCTCGAACGTAAGTAAAAGGAAGCCCCATACGGACACGCGTCACCCAGGGCAGCGTGAACAGAGCCAGAACAAGCCAACAGCTTGCAGTAACCGGTAAGCGACCACGAGGAGAATGCGCTAGGATTAACGCGTGACTAGTAAGATCAGATTTAATCTTCCCTCCTTATGCATTATTCTTTAGAAGCAGGTTACTTTTAGCTCTTAAGCGCCCTGCGGAAGCCCAGCACACCAAATATGAGGTAATATGTATTCATTTCGCATTGATTTCACCGTTAAAGACGGAGTTTATTACGTTTCATTTTTTGTGCGTTAAATATTTGACAAGTAACTAACCTGTCGCCCTTCCAACTAGGGCCTTGATCGACGCTATAAATTTTTACGATAACGAGTACAAATAATTGATATTGAACACCACGGATATTAATTCACTAACGAGTACAAATAATTGATACTGTTCATCCTTTGAACTCTACGGATGTTTTATTAATTTACTTACGATTCCTCCCACATGAAACCGCCAGACTAACATCACACATTTCTCCTAGTGCAAAATATGCACCCTTTAAACACGATGTGCTTTAACTGTTCCAGCTATCCCCTCTCAATAAATGAGGAATATGGGTTAAGAATATTTTGAAACACGATATGACAAGAGAAATAGACATGTATGCATTGCCTTCCTGCTATTTCTTCTATTACAGGTACAGATACGACTGATCTGATCACGATTAATTTGAGTGGTAAGTTGACCACTAATATAGGAGCCACAATACGCTCTCTATTATATCCCGGTCCTGACGAAAGCCTATAGAATTGTCACTAGGCTGAAACATGTTGACCACCAGACCATGAAAAGTGCGGTAGATTATTAACACGATCTACTCACGCACTACACTGTTTTTAACTTCCCGCCTCACAAAATTTTTACATAAAATATTCTCTGGCACTGTGTTGTAGGCAATTTTAACTGCACTATCCCAAAGAGCACACGCACGCCCTTCTTTTTCATCTCTGGACCCTACTGACAAACCAGTTGGTCTCCCTCCAGGTGGAGGACAGCATATGTGCAATAAAACCCGATGATGATGCTGTAACAGTACACTAAGGCGGAGAACCAAGATATACCGCCTACCCCTGTGTACATATATGAGGGTTTTTAAGTGGACTACAAAACGCTACCGAGAACCTGGTTATACAGGACAAGTGGTCCATTCTCCCCCTCCCTGATTTTTTTGAGTTAACCACTGGAAGCCGAATGGATCACAGCTTCTTTTTCCCTCACCTTGATTAATACACATCATGGACCACCCCGACTCCCCATGCAGTGTGCTGCAGACTCATTCAATTATAGTTACGGCATACCAGCAGTTACCCATGACAGTGGAGCAAGGCTGGAAAAAATATATGAGGTACCTCTCCCACTGTATTCCCCAACCAACACTGTATGTCTTTCATTGCCCATTGTTTCACGCCTGGCTGGTCTAACTTTGTGAACCAACCAATCAAATGCCCAGAGTGATAGTTGGAAAATACTGACATGCTAACTGCTAACTGAGCTCTAGTGCTGCATTGCAGTTGTATTCAGGGATGTGTATCTGGCATCTAAATTATGTATAATATTTTATTTTAGCCACACAAAACATCAGTAGTGCCGGTTCCATTGGCGCTGCAGGAGGAGACAGGTCAGTTGAAGGGGGACAAGGAGCAGCAAGGACGAGCAATGGTAAGTTTCATAATTTCTTGCAATTACTATGCTCACTAGCTATTGCCATGGCGTCACTCATCGTCATCAACATATGACCGTGAAGTGACTGCCCCCCTAGCTTTACCAGCCACACCGGTGGTTGAGTTATTATTATTATGGCCTGTTCTATCTGCAACTCAGCAAAGTTTCACATAATGAGCATTGATGGCTTGAGGAAGACATGAAAGAATGGAAGGTAACTTAACAGAAAGGAAATGGTATATGAGTGAAAGGGTGGGTGGGTGAAAGGGTGAGCGTGTGGGTAAAGGGATTGATGGGCAAAAGGATGGTCTGAAGAAACGGTTGCTGTTGAATGGGGGGATAATGAATTGAAATACATTTTGGTGAATGACTTCATGGGAGAAAAAAAAGCTGAATCATGGTGGCTATGGGTGAATTAAAATGAAAGGATGAATCAATATTTGGATTGCTTGGATGAATAAGCAAGACAGCTCTTCTTCTAATCATGAGGAGTATGCTGCTCACCTACTTTGATTACTTGGTTTGTGTAGGGTTATTATCAATATCATTGAAAGCTATGGTTCTAAGTGGGAGTTATTTATTTGTATTCTTTGTTCTACTCCCTTGACTCGCTGCATTTAAGTGAGCCAGATCTATCCTACCTATAATTTATCATCCCCCCCCCGCCTATGGCATTTTTGCCAACTATGACAGAAGTGCAGTATGGGTCAATCAATTCATGACTGCAGTGTTGGCTGTGTAATGTGCATCTGCTTCAGTTAATGCAGCAATTTACAATGTTTTCAATGCATTGCAAACCGAACACACAAGGTGTGTTGTCCCTTCGCCCACTCAATCCCCTCTTAGTTCTTCACTCCTTTATTTTTTCCTAAGTTCTTCCGTCCCAGCCTACCAAATTGGAAAATCCATTCTTGGCACGTGCCATATTTATTTCAATACCCATGTGAAGTGATTCTAGAATATATTTCATGGTTTCCAATTACAGATTTAATTTACACTTGTTCAGATTTTTCCCTTTCGAATTGCACCGTGACTGAATAAGTCAAAGATGATCAATCGATGATCAGTGTAGTGGTCCCTCTATTATATATATAAAAAAGCTCTACTCTACCTGTCTAATCCATCTACCCTATCCCCTGCAGTAGAAAAAATCAAGTTTCCTTACTTTGGTTACTGCCCAGCAAATGAATTTGTTGGAAATACGTGGTGGCGGGCGAGGCCACAGAGTAAAGTTGGAGTAAGTGCATGATTTGATGTCAAGTTTGGTGTTTGGGATACACAGTGGCAAATGTGCCAAATACTATCTATATAGCCGGTTCCTTTACTTGTATCGCAGTCCATTAGATTAATTTTCCTCAACATCTACTTACGGCAGATAAGATAATATATTAATATCCGCATTTCATACGTAAGGTGTGTGAAGTAGTATCTTATTTATTATTCATCTGCTTCTTTTGAGACAGGGTAGAAAGAGAAATGCATTTGGCGAAGAGCAGGGCCACTGGAATAAAAAATAGATAATTGTCAATTAGAGCTACAGAGAGTAGTAAAATACCTGAGGCGCAGGCTAGCAATGAGCATGGCTTCATTATTTTAGCACCACACACAACTTGTACTCCATATAGTGCATAATGGAGTACTCATTAATGAGAAGTCATTTATTTTTTAACTCAAAGTGTCTGACTCTGTTTTTAGTTACTTGAAAAGCCTTTAGAAGAAAAAAACTAATCAAATCACTTTTCTTTTTATCCTGTGATGTTATTCTCTGCCTGTTAATGTTTTCTGCCACACAGTCAGTGCTTTTTTATACTTGGCAGCATGTGTGGGTAAAACATAAATTTGGCTTGTGACTCTCCTAGTCATAATCACATCAAATAAATTCCAATGGCCCTAGGGGACCAGCAATATACTGCTACTGTGACACCCAGTAATCTAAAACAATTGTGTGCACAGAGAATTTTTTACAGTTTGTCTTATTTGTTTTTCTCAATATAGCTGCGCCTGCTGGTCCAGCTGGACCACCCACCAGGGAGGAGATAGTGGCCCATTTGCGGCAGCAGAGGGTGAAGCTTATCAAGCTGGAATACCAGTGACCTGGAAGAGGATGAGGAAGAACAGAACGCACAACAGCCGGGCACCAGTGCAGCCGGTCCCCCTCAGCCTCCCGGCCATCCCATCGCTGGCACCACCACCAGCCAACTGCTGCCACCACACTGACAACAGGCCATTGCTGCATGGCATCCTGCAGCGGCTGGACACCATTGAGTACCGGCTCACCACGATGAACCAGAGCCTGGACCAGCTCCAGACCGACATCCATAATTCCCTCTTCTAGCCCTTTTTTGTAAAATTGTGTTTTGGTGGGAATGATTTGTTGTTTGTTGGGGCTTGGTGGAGAGTGTGGGAAGGGAGTTGGGACTGGAGAGACGTTTTCTTGGACGTTTTGCGGCTTGAGTCAGTTTTGTTTGGGGAGAGGGGTGGACATGTTGTTTGGGTGGAGAGGGTGGGTTTCTTTGTAATATAATAAAGGGAAAAACTATTTATTCAATCTAGATTTATGTCTGAAGTAGTTTCTCTTACTTTTACTTTGCACTGCTGCCTTCAAGTAGTTTTACACAGCCTGTTTATGTGCTTGTAACTTAAGAGAGAGCGTAGCACTTAGTTATAGAGTCTAGACTTTTACTTCTCTAATTATCCTGACCATTATGCGGAATGCTGCCATGATGACTAATATTGTGTACAACTATCTAGATGAACAACAGTAGCAGTTAGTTACTTTCTTACTAAGTTCAAGTTCATCCATACTAGTTGTCTACCTGAATATACAGCAGCAATGACAGGGGAAGCATCACAACTTCACAAGCAGGGTCCCACTTCCAGTTCCAGCCAGGTGAGCTCCAACTGTAGGATTGATCTGAATGATTGATTGATTATCCATCGTAGGCAAGTACTACGTGATGATACAATGAGAAGGCCTGATTGTGCTAAAATAGAAAAAATAGCAATACTAGTAAGTTTTGGCTAATGCAGAGCTAGCAGTATTATTTGTGAAATCCTCAAGTTATAAACACTGCAGGCAAAGTCTGGAGTGGACAAGCTTAGGTTAGGCGTTTATGATTAGGCAACACAAGGCCGTAATGATGATGCTGACAAATGATGTTCTTCATTCTATATCTAAAATATGGATAATTTTTAATTGCGGGTTGGAAATGGGCCACTGCTTAGAAGATTCTACAGTAAGTTGGTGTTGCTTTCCCCACATCCACCCCATCAAGTGTGTGATACATTGATGGTGTCATTTAAGCCACACCTCAATAAATCACACAGCTCAGGGGAAGAGGGTTAGGGGTTTGATGAATGGATGGGTAAGGGGATTTGGGGGAAGGTTTGACAAAGACAAACACTACAACACAAGGACAACATTTATCTGGACAATAAGCAGCAGCATATCATTCGCCATCAATCTGTTGTTAGAAGGACACAAAGTAATGAGTATGAAAGAGTACAGATAAATGCATTGCAAACAGTCCTTCTGCCCTAGAGACCCAAGTTATCAGATTTCTAAATGTTCTTTCTTTTAGGTTGGGGAGTGAATCCATCCACCCCCTTCTCTTAGTTAATAGATTGTTAAAAGAAAAATGATACTGTATTGCAAAATTGGGTGGTGCATCTGCATTCTCATCAGGAATGTCCACTCTTTGGTGCCTGTTTGCACTGGTCCGGTAGGTAAGCAGGAGTGTTGTTGAGCTCAGCTAGCTTTCGCCTTACGTTTGTGAAGGAGACTAAAAGAAGGCCTGCAGATTGTAAAAGAGAAACTGTATTTCCGAGTCAAGGAAAGGACAGACAGAAGGTAAGCTTCATGAGGAGTGTATCAAGATAAGAAGACTCAGAGACAGAGCAAAGAAAACAAGAGGGTGCGCTCAGAGTGTCACTTTTGCCACAAGTCCAACACACACACACACAGAGCAGCATTTCACAAACACACCTCTCTCTATTCCAAATAGCTGAGTAGTACTAGGCCTTAGACTCTTGGTTTACCTTTGAACTGAAGCCGATACTTGATAACTTCTTGCTTATTGCTGTTGATGAGGTAGTCCTGCAGCTCCCAGTCCTGCCCTGATGTTCTTCCATGATGCTCCTCCAGTCCTGAGTGACTCTGAGGAAGTCTTGCACCACCAGGTTGATGCAATGGGCCAAACACAGGACCTTGAAATAGCCTCCGTCTGACATGGCCTTGACTATGTTACTGCCATTGTCCTTGGCAACTGTGAGAAGTTGGCCTTGTATATGCTGTTCACTAATTAAAGTGGACACCTTGCACCAGTACAATTCGACTCTTATGATAGGTAGGTTTAAGACAACCTTTATAGAAAGCTATCCTAGTGGTAGCTGTGGAGAGCAGCCTTCAGGCTAAGTCTTGGAGGAATGTAAAGCAGCTTGTTTTACCACACAATCTCTTGAATCACCAAATGAAAAGACACCACACAGGTATATATATCAAATATATATGTATTTATTACTAAACAACTCTCTCCTAATCTCTTGTGAGATTAGAAGATAGGAACATATGCATAAATCAACGTTTCACAATAAATTAAGCACAATATGGCTGGGGCCCTAGGGGCGTACCAGACCATATACTAGAAAAGAGACTTAAGAACAACGACTTGCAAAGGGACAAGGCCTAGGGCCTTCAGAAGTGTTGGGGCCTCACAAAACCACCCAAGGCAGGTAAGTAAAGGACCCACGGGGGACGCGTGCAGTGCGTGAACACAGGCACGGATCGCCGTAGACTTCAATGGGGCAAGTCGCGGTTAGAAGTTAAGAGTTTAAGGGCACTTCGGGAGTAGCTACAAGCAAGTCACTTACAGGGTAAGTAGTTCTAGGGCCAACACCCACAGGAGCACCGTAGTGCTGGAGTTACCTCACCCAGGAAGCCGGGTGCATAGGTGTCCTTTGGTGTCGGGTCGCGGCGTCGTTTTCAATGGGAGCCAATAAAGACTTGCTGCTTGTGAAGTCCGAAGAAGTGTCCGGTGGAATCCAAGCCTGGATTTGGAAGAAGGAAGACCTGAAAGCAGAGGGGACAGTGTTCAAAGTCACTGGGCAGTGACTCGGGGCAAGGAAGATGGATGCCCACCGTCGTCGGAAGATTCAGGTTGTTCATGGGTGTCTTGACTCTTCGGCCACGAGGTCCAGGAGGCGTCGACGATGACCAGGAGCTGGATTCGGCATGTCCCACAAAGTTTTCAGCTGACTGCGGTGTTAGCAACCCGATTGGAGCCAACAAGCCTTGGCAGCAGCAAGTCTTGTGGAAAGTGTGAAAAGTCAGTGGTGCAGACCAGAAAGGTTTGGGGGACTCACCCAGCGAAGGTAAGTCAGGGCAGGCCTGGAGCAACCAGGGGAGCTCTTTGGTTCTTTAGAAAAGTCGTCAGGTGACCCACAAGCCGGCTGGCAAGGGATCGCAAAGACACCTCGGGAGGATTCCTTCAACAGGGGCCCACGGTCACTCGGGACGGGGTAGGCCTCTGATCTTCGGAGGAATTCCTGCTAGAGGCTGGGACAACACGTGGTCTAAAGCACAAGCTCATAGAATGTCGTGAAGGGGTTGCACTCAACAATAGTGCATGGTACCCAGGGACTGCGGTTCCTCGTCACTCGTGGGGTCCACTGGCCTCAGCTTCGCTGGGGACTCACGATGGCCTTTAAGAAGTCAGGAAATCCTTGTCTTGGGCTGCAGGGACCTCGGGCTCCGGCGTGAGCAGCATAGTTTCCGACTGTTGTTGTAGTTTTTGGTGCCTGCCAAGCAGGGGAGTCACTCCTTGACTCCAAGGGAGATTCTTCAGTCTTCCAGAGGTAGTGGAACGTCGAAGGTCCAGGATTCTTCTTTAGAGCATCGTCCAGGGGTATCTAGTTTGCAATGCACAGGTTCCCCCTCTTATACTAAAAGAAAGGGAGGGACTAGCTCTATGACCCCACCTATGGGAGGGTCAGGGGAGTGGGTGGCTACACCCACTTCCCTTTGTCCAGTTTCGCACCAGAGCAGGGGCAGGTAGCCCCTGAGCTGGTTTGAACTGGCATATGCACAGAGGAGCCTTCTGCTCCCCCAGTGCAGGACTTCAAAGCACTCTAAGAGTGCACCCACCCAGCCCCAATACACTAAACCCTGTCTGGAAGGTGGTCACACCCTCTTGTGACAGGATACCTATTGTTGGGCTTTCTCCACTGCGAGTTTCGGTCATCAGCAGGAGGGCAGCCCAGTGTCTGTGACTGGTGGCATCAATTTTGTGATGCCAGGGCTCTTCAGGATTCTACCGCGTTTCCACAGTAGGTACATGTCTATCCCTCTAGAAGGGTGGAATGCTACCCCCGCCACCAGAACTGGCGGGGGGGTAGTATTCCAAGATGTTTGACACCAAACACGACATGTTTCCGTGCAGTCATCCCAAAGTTAGCATTTAACGCGAGGTTATAATGCGCTTAAGAGTATATGGTCAGGCTGCACTACAAACAGCATCAGAGAAGGGTCTCCGAATGCTGCAGAGGGGCTCTGCTCATGCAGGGGCACCCTCTCACATAGGAACCAAGCACTCTGCCTTCAGGATTGATAAGGCCTGCTATAGGAGTGACTTATAGGTTTATATGTGTGTATCTATGTAGTGATATAGGTAGCCTATATCACAGTAAGGGGTGCATGCACCACCTTACCCAGGCTTCAGTAGCAGGCCTGTGGTGTCATATTTAGTCTGCTTCCCAGGGGTGGCATAATACATGCTTCAGCCCCTGGTAGGCCTGTGAAGTACCTATGCCCTTGGCACCTAAGGTACCATATACTAGGGACTCATAAGGTACCACAGTATCCAATCACTAGTGCACCTAGAGTGCACTCCAAGTCGTTTAGAGAGAACAGAGAGGCTGGGGCTCTGATTGGCAGGGTCCCAGCCTGACTATAGCCAGAAACCAGTGTAAACATCAGACAAAAAGTGGGGGCAACATAAGAGGCAGATCCTACTCTCTTACAGCAACAAATCTAATTCTAAGACCTCTGGGTCGCAGCCATTCATACACCTTGCTGTTAAATTCCTCCAAGATGTTTACAGCTGTATGTGATTTCTCCATCATGTTGCATGTCCCGCTCTTAGAACTTTCTTCAGGGCCAAGACCTGAAGATATCTTTTGCTTTACCCCTGCAAAAGAGATCCATTGTGCTGTGATGCACATGTAATTAGTTGCATGACAACTGGTCGATATGTCTGTCTTCAGGTGGATGGTGTGAACAACACTTTGCTGCAAAGCTTGTCCAACCAACTGCAGCGAATTGTGATACAGCACTGGAACAGCCACTCTGGCAAAATAGATCCTACTTGGTATCTTCCATTTTGGGCAGATGGCTGCCACAAGTTCTGAGAATTCCACTCTTGTACAAATGTGCAGATGGGTGGTTTCGCTCATAGGGCCCCTCCTGCCTAAACATGCCCATAATAGTAGCCTGGATGTTCTTCTTTTCTTGGGGCACTGACACAGGCGTCTTTTGAGAAGTAGATGCTAGTGGTAGACTCATTGTGCGTGGTGGTGGTGGGGCAGTCACTGTATGCCGTGGTGTCTCCATCTCACTCTGAGTATTCTTGTGCCATTGAGAAGTCGCTGAGGTGGGTGAATCTGCTGGCATACTGCGTGGGACCGGGCTGTTTTGTGTGAAGATGTCACCCTCTTCTTCCTCATCACCACCTTCCACCATGATTGGACTTGTAGCTGATGTTCCCCGGCTCTCCCCACCACCACAACCACGTTCAGCAATTGTTTTAAGGTGCTCCTCCCACTTTTGATTGTGTGATGTTTTTTCATATGGGTCATCTGGCCTCCAGTACCATAATGTGTACCAGGCTTACCTCGATGAACATTTGTGTGGCAAATGGTTCATACTGCAATGTGCTCTCCCTCTTTGCTAACTGTAAAGAAGTTCCAAACTGGGGAGGAGTACTTTTCTTACTGTACCAATTCCAATGCCTGAAGAAGCAGTGGAGGAAGGTGGCATGTCATCGATTGCCTCTCTGCTTCTCCTGAGGCAGGGGTTGGTGCAGGTCTCGGCTGAGGCTTTGTAAATATAGGAGCTGGTGGCGGTACTACCTGTGTCACATCCCTTGGAGCTGGTTGAATAAGAAAGCCAGATTCCTCTGTGTCGCCATCCACCATGACTACCTCATCATCATCATCCTCCTCTTCATCCCCTTCCATAATTCTAAGGGGCATATCTACAAGGGCTTTATCTCTGCTTTTTTGGCTTAAAAAGCCAAAAAAGAGGAGATAAAACTAACGCCCTATCAACAAGAGGGTGCTAACATGCATAATCGCATGTTAGCACCCTTTTTCCCAACGCCTCCCTTTGCATCTCTAATGAGATGCAAAGTGGGCGTTACTGGGCGTACCCCGGATGGACTACGTTGTAAATATCGCCGATGTTCACATCGTGATATTTGCAAGGCAGCCCACAGGATTATAGCAGACGTTAAACTTTGGCGAAAACAGCCGTTTTCGCCAAAATCTAACGTCTGCTACAATCCTGACTTACCTATGTTAGACATAGGAGGTGGATTATGCTGATACGACCACAGGGTCGTATCAGCAAGGTTATCGCCGTTTTGCAGGGAACATCGCTGGAAAACCAGCGATGTTCCCTGCAAACCGGCGATAACCTCGCTATCTCTGGAATTTTTATCGCCTTGGAGAAACGCGTTGTTAATAACGCGCTACCAGGGCGATAAATTCCAGAGATAGCCTGCGTTAGGAAATACGTCGCTAATCACGGCCAGCGATAATTATCGCTGGCCGTTGATAATATGCCCCTAAGTCTTTCTGGAACTTTTCTTTTCCCTTGCCTCTCCTGTTGTCTCCTGGTCTCTGTCGGGGTCCACGCCATGTCCCTATCATCATCATCAGAAGTGGTGCTTGGAGAAGTTGGTGCAGTAGTACCCTTCCCTTTCCTGGCTGGAGTTCTGGGAGCCAATAATTCTAAAAGAGGAGTTAAACGTCTTGCTCGTAAGGAAGCTCAATCTCCTGCTCTGCTCCAACATCAGACAAATGTACTATTGCTGGCTGCAGCTGCTGTCCACTTTGCTGTGTTTCCTGAATCGATTTTGTACTACTGTGCAAAAGAGACAAATCCAAATCAATATCACTACTCGTCGGCATCGACATGATTGCCCTAGGTGCCTCACTGACAGACATGGTCCTGGGCTTAGGATGCGGGGTGGTGCTGTTGATGCAGGAGTGCTGCTCTCAGCTTGCTCACTGGAGGCCGGTGTGGCAGGAAAAACTTTCCCAAAAAAGGTTGCGGTTGTCACGCCAGTGGTGGAAATCTGCTTCTTCTCCTCTCCATTAGCCACTTTCTTAGCAGCACCTTTCTTTGGGGCCATCTTGAAGCTGTCAGTTAGCAGTGGCACTTAGCTTCACAACAAGCTGAAGAGACGACCGTAGTGCGTAGTAAGTCATGCGTCATGTTGTGCACAGGCCTTCTGTCTGGCAGTACTGTAAGTGATGTCTCTTTTCTTGTGCACCTAAAAGCAAACAAGCACAAAGAACAGTGGAACATGGCATTGTTGCCGTTCAAGTAGTAGTACAAACAAACAATATCATTTAGTGTGGTTACTTAGCAATAATACAGTCTAACTATCCATTCGTAAAACCACACCAACATAAACTTTCATTGTGCGCAGTACACTCAGGAAGGTTCAGAAAGAGCAACAACAACATACAGATGTAACTTTTTGCTTTATGTGCATCATGTTGGGATTTGGGACTCAGGAGATGCAGGTGACAATGGAATAATACTTAGACAATGAATGCTGCTGCGCAGGGCACCTATTTCAGTCATGGGGTTGTCAGGAATTAGAAAAACTGTTTTCTTTTAAAATAAAAATAAAAATAATACATTACAAAAATTAAAATTAAAATAAAAAATTGGAAGAAAAAATTGAAAAAAATGAAAAATTTAAATAAAAAAAATTAAACAAACCACAATTCAAAAAATGTAAATTAAAAAATTCAAGATAAGTGAAAATATCTACAAGCATATTAATTTATTAAACTGCTATCACTTTCAACCATCCAAGAAAGCCTATGGCAAAGGGCCACACTGGCTGGACACACAAAATGGCTGCCAGCCAGGGCCACATGGTCAACAACAACTAACACTGAGCAAGGAGGCAATGGCCACAAACAGAGAAGACATGCTGGCCTTTGGCGAAAGCACAGTGGCTAGATACACAAAATGGCCGCCAGCCACATGGTCAGAACACCAACAACCTGCAAGGAGGCATGGTCACAAAGAAGACATGCAGGCCTCTGGGGAAAGCACACTGGCTGGCTACACAAAATGGCCACCAGCCATACGGTCAGAACAACACAAACCAGCAAGGAGGCATGGCCACAAACAGAGAAGACATGCAGGGCTATGGGGAAAGCACAGTGGCTGGCTACACAAAATGGCCGCCAGCCACATAGTCAGAACACCAACTATCTGCAAGGAGGCATGGCCACAAACAAAGAAGACATGCAGGCCTATGGCAAAAGCACACTGGTTGGCTGCACAAAATGGCTGCCAGCCACATGGTCAGAACAACAACAACCAGCAAGAAGGCGTGGCCACAAACAAAGAAGGCATGCAGGCCTAAAAGGAAAGCACACTGGCTGGCTACACAAAATGGCCTCTAGCCACATGGTCACAACAACAAGTAGGAGACCTGAAAGCAAAGAACACCTGCACGCCTATGGTGGACACGGACTATACAAAATGGCCCCTGGTAACATGGTATGGGGAACAACAAAGGCAAACACAGAGAACACAGCATTATTTCAGCAGTGCCAAAAACAAAAAATAACAGGGATAAAAATGTTTACAACAACACACATCCTCCAAAGTCATAACCCCAACTATACACTGTTTGCAGGAAACAATAAACGTGAAATACCACTAAAAAAACACATTTTGTATTTTAATCCAATGTCATCAATGCCCTAAATGATGTTTCAATTCAATAGACACCACAGAAATAGCTGTCCATGCACCCATGAATAGTACAGGGCCTACTGGCTGTAAAGCCCATTGGCAGACTAGGCCACAAAGTGTATTAAATCAATATTGCAAATTTATTAAGAAAAACATGGAGAAAATGTAGTAAACTGTGCACCATTTTTCCTTTATAAAAGAAGAAAAATTACATGTGAAAAAATAACTAGGCCCCTACTAAAACTGCAGGCCCCCGACCACAATAAATGTTAATAATCCAGTAAAAGTACAATATAAATCTAGGTGCATGCCCCCAATCAAACAAACAACACCCTTATACACCAGTTTTTCACTCTCTATTATTTAGCCCACGGTGGGCCAGGTCCCGGGGGCATGCAGGATTAATTAAAGGAGGGGGCGCACAGGAACCCCCCGAGGCTCTTTTAAGCCCGGGAACCACCAGCTTCCCTGGGCTTTCTTTTCTATTTAGAGGGAGGCCATATGGACCCCCTCCTGGGGCAGGTTCAAACCCTGGGGACCACTGCCTCCTCAGAGCTATATTAAAAACAATGGGTGGGGCTGCGCGGAACCCCCATACTCCATGGACCCTGGGGACCACCACCGTCCCCGGGCCTCAAATATAATTAAACTGGGAAGGGGCCATGCAGCCCACCTCCCAGGCCATATACGGCCCCAGGGACCACCACCTTCCTGGAGCTATCTTGTGCTCAGAGAAGGAGAGGGACTGTGTGGCCCCCCTCCTGGAGCCAATAATTGCCCTTGGGACCGCCACCCCCCAGTGCCGGTTCCTGAAATGTCCAGGGGTGCCCACCCCGGGACATAGCTGTTTGCTGTGACTTGGCAGGAGCTTTAAAAGCTCCCGCCAAGTCAGAGCAAACACTGCGCTTCCAGCAAGCGAGAGCTGACAAAATGTTCTTGCTTGCTGGAAGCGGAGGTTTCGTCTGTTTCAATGAAACATATAAAAGGATTGCTCTTGCATGGAGGAAGCTGCTTTTCAGCAGCTCCCTCCATGCAGCAGCATTGCCAGCTCCCGCAGGAGACAGAGAGCCGGCAGGGACCGCAGGGGCCTTGAGGTAAAATAAAGGTGAGAAACGAGCAAAACAAGGCAGAATAAAGGTCAACAATGAGCATAAAGAGGAAGAATAAAGGTCAGAAAGGAACAGCAAGAGCCAAGATAAAGGTGAGAAGCAAGTAAAAAGAGGGAGAATAAAGGTCAGAAAGAGGCAGACTAAAGATCATAAGCGAGCAGTAAGAGCCAGAATAAAGGTCAGCAATGAGCACAAATAGGCAAGATAAAGGTGAGAAACAAGCAGAAAGAGGCAGAATAAAGGCCAGAAATGAGCCGAAAGAGTCAGAATAAAGGTCAGCAATGAGCAGGAAGTGGCAAAATGAAGGTGAGAAATGAACAGAAAGAGGCAGAAAAAAGGTCAGAAATGAGCAGAAAGAGGCAAAATAGAGGTCAGAAAAGAGCAGAAAGGGGCAAAATAGAGATCAGAAATGAGTACCAAGAGGCAGAATAAAGGTGAGAAGCAAGCAAAAAGAGGCAGAATAAAGGTATAAAATGAGCAGAAAGTGGCAAAATAAAGGTGAGAAGCGAACAGAAAGAGGCAAAATAAAGGTCAACAACGGGCAGTAAGGGCCAAAAAAAAGGTGAGAAATAACCAGAAAGAGGCAGGAAAAAGGTCAGCAACAAGTAGAAAGAGGCAAGATAGAAGTTAGAAAGGAGCAGAAAGAGGCAGAATAAAGGTCATCAACGAGCAGAAAGAAGCAAATTAAAGGTGAGAAATGAGCAGAAAGAGGCTGAATAAAGGTCAGAGACAAGCAGAAAGAGGCATAATAGAGATCAGAAATGAGGAAGAGGCAAAATAAAGGTCAGCAACGAGCAGAAAGAGGCAAAATTGAGATCAAAAACAAGCAGAAAGAGGCAAAATAAAGGTCAACAAAGAGCAGAAAGAGGCAAAATAGAGATAAGAAACAAGCAGAAAGAGGCAAAATAAAGGTCAGAAACGAGCAGAAAGAGGCACAAAAGAGATCAGAAATGAGCAGGAAGAGGCAAAATAAAGGTCAGTAACGAGCAGAAAGAGGCAAAATAGTGATGAGAAACGAGCAGAAAGGGGCAAAATAAAGGTCAGAAACTAGCAGAAAGAAGCACAAAAGAGATCTGAAATGAGTAGAAAGAGGCAAAATAAAGGTCTGATCAAGGTCTGATGAAGATCTGCTAAAGGTGAGAAACGAGCAGAAAGAGGCAAAATAAAGGTCAGGAACGAGAAAGAAGAGGCAGAATAAAGGTCAGCAATGAGCAGAAAGAAGCTTAATAAAGGTCAGAAGTGAGCAGCAAAAGGCAGAAAATGAGCAGAGAATGAGCAGAAGAGGGTAAAACAGAGAGCACTCAGACACCCACTCACAGACTTACTGAAACACTCATGCACTCACTCACACACTCACTTACATTTAGGAAATAAAATTCAAAAAATCTTAATAATTAATTCTAAAAACCAAAGGTTACAGTGATGCTGTAGTTATGAAATAGAATTTTAAAAACCGTAGAAATTCACTGAAAAAAACAAATGTTACAGGGTGATTATAGTTAGAAAATAATATTAAAAATACCTTAGAATTTTATTGAAAAAAACAAAGGTTACAGGGACATTATAGTTAAGCTCAGATTTCACTTGTACAAAACCATAGAAATTCTGCAGTTATAGTTACCTGAGCTAAATTTAACTTATTCCCCCACAATGCACTGCTTATGACCTCACATAGTACATAACTGATGACATGGTCAGTGACATCACTGATGACATAGCTGATGACCGATTTCAGTCAATGGCGACGCCATCTTTGGTGGCCCGGCTGTGGTGTAAAAAGGGGAAAGGGCACGCAGCCCCCCTTCCCCGTGCCAATTCTGGCTGGGGAGACTCCATCCAACAGAGCCTGGCCATAATATAAAAGGGGAGGAGGAGGTGCAGCTCCCCTCTTGGATTCATTAATGGCCGTGGGGACCCCATCCCCTAGGGCTGGCTGCTACTATGTTCTGAGGTGCCCAATCCCGTGACATAGCGGTTTTCCTGCCTGCACTGGCATGGTAGGAAAACCTGTGTTTGGTCTCACTTGACAGGAGCAATTTCAAAACTGCCGCCAAATGAGAGAAATCACAAAGTCTACTCCCAGCTGGTGGGAGCTTTAAAAATGCGGGCAGGGAAACAGATCTGAATATTGCTCCCACCTGCAGTAAGCAGTATTTGGAGCTGCTCCCTGCAGACGCAGGCAATGTTGGCTTCTGCTAGATGCAGGGAGCTGACTGGGGCCATGGGGATTTTGCGGCTCCCCCGGTGCTTCCCACCAAGTATACCGAGGGCACCCATCCTTACTTGCCCGGGGGATGAGGTCCCTTGGGCTAATATTGGCCCTTGGAGAGGGGTACCATGCCCCCTCCCCCTTTAATCATTGCCTGGTCCACGGGGAAGTGGTTCCCAGGAGCTAGATCAGCCCGGAGAGGAGAGGCTGTGTGACCCCCCTCCCACTTTACACATTGGCTGTGCCCTAGGGGATGAAGCTCCCAGGTCCAGTATAGGCCTGGGGAGGGGGGCAGTGTAGGCCACAATGGATGGGGTTCCCAGGGCCAAAATCGGCTAGGCCTCAGGGGATGAGGTCCCTGGGACGAAAATTAGCCAAGGTAGGGGGACAAGTGCCTCCTCCTGCACAAGTTGTGCCAAACCATTGGGGGGTCTCGGGGCAAAAATCGGCTAAGGGAGCATTCCCCCCTATAAAAAGAGCTGGGCCCAGGTGATGGGGTCCCCTGTGTTAAAAGCAGCCTGGGAAGTGGGCCTGCGGTATGGCTGCCTTTGTGGGGTTGACAACGTTGGATTATTGCATGGTGATTAAATATTAATTATGCAAATGGTGCAGTGATATTAACAATGTAATGTGTGGGGTAATTAGCAGGGCATGGCGAGAAGTTATACTTTCCTTAGAGCACAAGTTATAGTTACTTGAGATATCTATAACAGCTGAATTTCGATGATTTCTGAATCTAGCTATAACATCCCTGTAACCTTTGTTTTATTCAGTGAATTTCTATGTTTTTTTTCATTCTGTTTCCTACCTATAATGTCCCTACAGCCTTTGTTTTTTCAGTTAATTCCTACATTTTTAATGCTATTTCCTAACTATAACATCCTTGTAGTCTTTTTTTATGAATTTCACCTTTTTTAATATAATTTTTACCACGATTTGACATATAAGTTCAATTTACTAAAATACATTTTCACAAGTTTATAAATATATTTTATTCAAATATTCATTCTCATAACCTTTTTAAACTAAAAATTTGAAAATTAAGATAAGGTAACTAATGTAGTCTTTCTATAAATGCAATGCACCAAGTCTTTCTTTTTTTTAAACTCCTTTTATGGATCTACGGATCTGTCACAAATCCTTGAACATATAAGGGGTCTGCTGGGAATATTGCATACATTCAATACAAAAACAACAACATATTTAATGCAAACATATGCTATTGCAATTTATATAAGTGTATCACAGCCTGCGTGTGGGTGTGTGAGTGGCTGTGTCAGTGACTGTGTGGGTTTGTAAGTAGCTAGGTGGCTGTGTGAGAGGGTGTGTTAGTAGCTGTGTGGGTGTGTAAGTGGGTGTGGGAGTGGCTGTGTGGGTATGTGAGTAGTTGTGTGAGTGGCTATGTGGGTGTGTGAATTGTTTTGTGGGTTTGTGAGTGGCTGTGTGAGTGCATGAGTGGCTATGTGAGTGGCTGTGTGGGTCAGTGAGTGGGTGTTTGAGTGGCTTTCTGGGTCTGTGAGTGGGTGTGTGAGGGACTGTATGTGTCTGAGAGTAGGAAAGAGTGGTTTTGTGCATCTGTGAGTGGGTGTTTGAGTGGCTGTATGGGTGTGTGCATGGGTAAGAGTGGTTGTGTGGGTATATAAATGGTTGTGTGAGTGTGAGTGGGTGTGCGAGTAGATATATAAGTGGTTTTATCAGTGGGTAAGTGGGTTTGTGAGTGTGTAAGTGAGTCTGTGAGTAGGTGTGTGGGTCTGTGATTGGGGGTATGTTTTTTTAATTGGCGCCTGGATCTGCGGATCCACCAAAATCCAGGAGGATCCAGGAGGATCCGGGTAGATCCACGGATCTTTGTGTTATTAAAAAAACATTTATTTGACAATTTCTTGAATATGAGGGGACCCTTACAGACACCTCCATCATGCTCATGCTGCCAGGATACCTGTACCCTGCCACTATCACTTTTACATTTTATTTTCTCCCCTTGGAACTGTGTCCCATTGCACAAAATGGCATCCGGTTCATTTGAGATGTCATCAGTGATGTAAATTATAGTTAGCGCAGGAAACTATAACTGCTGAATTTCTATAGTTTTGTACGAGTGAAATCTGAGCCTAACTATAATGTCCCTGGAACCTTTGTTTTTTTCAGTGAAATTCTAAGATTTTTTTTAAATTCTACTCCTAACTATAACGTCCCTGTAATAACCTATATTCCAAACATGGGTTGTGGTATTGCTGGCATGCATCCATATACAGCTGGTGGTGCTTAGTGAGACCCCACAGCTGGTGCCTCTTTACAACTTCACAATCTTCTCAAACTAAATAGTAATAGAACTAGCACTCGAAGGCAGGAGAAAATTAACTGTTTTAATTGATCTGGTCTCTCCGGACCCAGCAACATTAAAAAGAGAGACGCGTTTTGGCAGTTCAACTGCCTTTCTCAATCTACCATGCGCCATATTTGTGCTCAATTTAAATGTTTAAAACTATAGACATAGACAATGCACTTCACTTTTGCAGCAACACTAGTGGTCGTATGTGAAAGTGTAAATTATTTAAACATCAATGCATCATATTGCGAAAAACCTCCCAGTTTGAAATATACATGCATAAAAAACTCATGAATGAGCAACTTTAGACAGATATCATATCAAATGAAAGAAACTTTATTCGATCCATTTAAGAATACAGATCATAAAAGTACAAATCAATAAAAACATTTATAATCGAATCAGTTTGGACACTATTCCTAATTTAATTCTTAATGCCAAACATGTTAAAAAGACGACTGAGTCTGGAAGTTCATTTCATAAAAACTAATTATAAATGTCCAAATTACAATTGGATTAATAAAACAAGGTAGCCAATTCATCAATATTCACAAGGCATGTACAAAACAGTTTTCCTTCTCCTTAGACATGCCAATAAAAAAGTAGCTACTGAGAAGCATACAAATGGATCCGAGAATTTCTTTAAAAAGTATAATGCGGGGCGACATTGGTTAAACTTCATTTTCTTTAAAATTGGGCATAAAAATCTAGTACGTTCATTCTTATAAAACCCACAAAAAAAGAGTATATGAAGGTCCGACTGCTCTGAGCCACAGTCACAGGGGCAAGGTACCAAATCATTATGTCTAAATCTCTTCGGAGGAAAACCCAGCATGAGAGGGATTAGGTTCAACCGGAATCTAAGCAAGATAAATCTGTGCTGCGAGTTTCTTATATGGTCTAAATATGAGAAACCCCCATATGATATTCCTGGAGAGGTATGATACAACATAACAGTGACCATAGAATAATTTACACTTTGGCGCTCATACATCAATTTATCTAAGAGTATAAACATCAATATTCTATTTGTTATCGTATTGAACAAGTTCAGGTTAACAAAAAGTTTTTCCAATCCTTGTGTCAACAGTAATGATCTTACATACCTAAGGCAGGGAATTTTACAAGTATTGTCTAGGTTTATACAAATTTTAATTATTCACTGTGTCCCTGCACCAAATCGAGTGCCACAGGAGTATCGGGGCGATCTTAATGTTGTCGATCAAGTACGGGATTTCTAGTTCGTGATGGTAGTTGTAATGAGAATATGAAATAGGGACGGCATATAGCTTCTTGTAAAATCTGTCCTCCAAGGATTGGAGTTGGGTTGCCGTAGCCGTTCCCCATAGCCCTGCCCCGTAAGTTGCTGCTGCTACTATCTTCGCTTGGTATATTTTCCTTATTGTCGATAAAGGTTTAGACCCTAATCTTTTTTGCAAAGGTTCGGATTGCTGCCATACCCCACTCCACTACTATCGCTCTGTTATTCACCTTAGGTACCCATGACTGTTTTTTGTCAAAATGAACCCCTAAATATGGGAACGAATCTATAATCTTCAGTTTCTGTTGGCCGATTGTAAAGTTCAGGGATCTTTTTGAGGATGAAGTCCCTGTAACAAGGACAAAGGACTTTGTTTCGTTTACCTTCAAGCCCAGAGAAGACATGAATGCGACATAGGCCGTTATTAGCCGTTGAAGGGCCAGCCCTGTTCTTGCAATTAAGACTGCATCATCGGTGTATGCTAAAATAGGTATGGGAGTGGGGCCAAATTTAGGAATGTCTGGGGTTACTCTTAGAAGAGCTGCTTCAACTCCATTGGTGTATACGGAAAATAAGAAAGGGGCGAGGACACAGCTCTGCCTAACTCCTCTGTCTATCTTAAATGGGCGTGTCAACTCTCCCTCTTTCCCGCATCTAAGACGAGCAGTGGCGTTGGAGTACATTTGTCGGATGAAGCAGATTATTGTCGAGTCCACCACTAACAGCTCCATTAGTTCCCAAAGCTTTGAATGAATGACACAATCAAACGCCTGGCTTAAATCCATAAATGCCATAAATATCCGGCCAGGCTTTGCTCTAGTATATTTTCCAGTAATTAATGATAGATTGAGGCACTGGTCTATTGTGCCCCCACCGGACTGAAAGCCATACTGTGATTGCTTTAGAATATTCTTTTTGGCTGCCCACTCTTCCAACCTATTTAATAGTAAACGCCCCATGAGTTTTGCCGTGGTGTCTAATAATGAAATTGGCCTATAATTCTGGGGGTTATCCTTAGGGCCCTTTTTATGGATGGGAACAATAACACTGGTCTTCCAGGAATCTAGTGGAGTAGTTTTTGCTATGACATTAAAAATATTTGTCAGTAAAGGGGCCCATAGATCTTGGTGATCAAGAAAGAGATTGATAGGCACTCCATCTGGGCCCGGTGCCTTATCCCTAGTACACTTACTCAGGGCCAATTTTGTCTCCTCAACTGAGAATATCAGTTGATCTGGTTGCAACGAGTCAGTAGGCCCGCAGACAGTGGAGGATATATTGCAGGTAGCAAAAATTGGTTCGAAGTGAGCCACCCATGTGTCTTCGTTAACATGTGAATCTAGGGAAGGATCAGTATTATTTTTTAAAAAGGGTGCGTTAATCGTGCTCAAGAAATCTTTGCTGTTTTTTAAAATTGCTGCCTTCTCCAGACTCTCCCAAGCTTCTTCTCTTAATGCCTGTTCTCTTGTTTTCCTAGCCATTAAGTATGTCTTCCGGAGTAACTTAATCCGGTCTCTATCCCTAGGGTGTTCTTTAAGTGCTATGTGTAGGTTTTTAGATGCTTTGGAGCATTCCTGATCAAACCAACGCATTGGGGCTGAGTTAGCTTGTGGATGAGACCGAGTTAAGGCCATTTTATTCTTCTCTAAGATGTTTGTAAAATTAATAGCAGCTAATTCCTAATTATCATCTGTATCCAGACATTTTAGAACCAACCCCAAGTTTTCTGTCACAATTTGCGAAAGTACTTCTGTCTTATCTACCTGTGCCCATTTTAATTGGAAGCCATTTTTTCTTCCCAATATTGGTTTCTCCATTTTTAACTTTAAATATTTTTTGGGAACTCTAAGTATTATTGTAATGAAAATAATGGCATGATCACTATATGGGGAGAATTGAGTATCAATGTGATCAATCCTTTCCTTAATAGAGGATGATGTTATTACAAAATCAATAGTCGACGAATAAAGGTCTTATTGTAATCCCCTGTATCTGGGTCTGTCTGATTACAAATTTCCAGATCCCTCACACAGATAAACCTATTTAGACTGTTCCCGTAATCATGATGTTCAAAGTGGTAAATTGGCTCACCCTGATTATCAACAAGGCCACACGTTTTGTTTAGCTTATGTTTACATGGCTGCGTGTTAAAGTCTCCTACCCATACTAAGTTAACCACTTTCTTCCTCTGGGTTTGCATGAGTTTGTTCAGTTTGGATTCTATGGCACCTATCACTCATTGTGGGTCAGTAAAATTATTATTATAAAAATTTATTAAAAGCCAGTCCTGGTATGTATCATCCTCAATCAATAAAAAATAGAATTTTGAGCAAGGGGTGAAGATTTTTTTTACCTTAATTGGCAATGTATTGGAAATTAAGGTTAGACAGATATCCAGCCAGGGCCACTGAGAAGTAGTCATATTGGCAGTAATTTCTTCAGTTTTTCACAACAACCCATCACACACCAAAGTAGCCAGTATGAAAACATGGACTGGAATTCCATTCAAGTCCTCAGGCACACCAGAAGAGTCCCTTTTAGTAGATGTCTTTTGCCTAAAAAGAAAAATGCACAGAACAAGGCTGCCAGTAATTGTTCTTAACAGCTGTGCCATATTTCAGTAATGGGCCTCTTGGCCTTGATTAAATCAGGAAACTCCTAAAAGTAAAAACGAGATAATTCAATCTCCAATTGGGGGCCGAGAAAAAAGGGGGGTCCCAAAACGCATTTTCTCCATGTTAATTTCCATAGGAAATTTTGGGGAAGGCTACAGCCCGAACTGCTGAACGGAATTACACCAAATTTGGCAAAAAGGTAGCTCTTGGTTCGGAAAGGGTTCTTTTTTTAAATGGTGTAAATCAGTTCAGTAGTTCTTGTGAAATACATACATTAAAAAAATCGATATGTGGTGACCACGGTGGATCTGCGAACTCTCCCGAGCACGTGCTTGACTCTGATTGGCTGCCAACACTTCAAACCAAGAAGTGTTGGCAGCCATCTTGTGACTCGGTTGAACCGAGTCACAAGAAAAACATAAAAAAACAAGATAAGGGGGCAGGGTAGAAACACCCTGACCCCCTAGGCCTGCTCAGGGGGTCCCACAGGGACCCCAGGGCCAAAAAAAGCATATTTTTTGTAAAATTTCAGCAGGCTTCGTGTAGGGTCCGTGAATCCGGCAGAAAAAAATAAAATAAAAGCTCCCATGCTTCATTTGTTTATGCCTCCGGGTGGGCCAAGTCCCGGGGGCAATCCAGTATTATGTAGTGGGGGTCTGCAGGGGACCGCGGGGGCGCCTGCAGCCCTGGGGACCGCTACCTCCCCGGGGCTTTGCTAATAATTTGCGGGGGGCACATGGCCCCCCCACAGCCCCAGGGACCACCACCTCCCCAGGGTCTTAATGAAAAAAGTGAGTGCCCTGGGGACCGCCACCTCCCCGGGGCATACTTAATTTAAATATGGGGGTCCGTTGCAGACCCCCAGCCCCGGGGACCACCACCTCCCCGGGGCTTCACATCAGTTGGGAGGGGGGCCATGTGGCCCTCCTCCAGGAGCCCTCCTTGGCACGGGGGACCGCCACCCCCAGGGGCCGGCTCCAGCAATGTACCAGGGTGCCCACCCCCAGGACATTGCAGTTTGCTATGGCAGGGCGGGAGCCATAGCAAACTTCTACTTCACTTCATGGAAGCGAGAGTAGGAAAACTGCTCTCGCTTCCATGAAGCGAAGCAGTATTGCTTTTGGGAAAAGGGAGCTGCATGTTGCATGTTGCATGTCGCAGGAGGCGGGGAGCCTGCAGGGAGCGCAGAGGCATTGGGGCTCCCCCCGTGGTCCCCAAAGTGAGGCCAGGCCCCAGAGGATGGAATCCCAGGGGCCAAAAGTGGCCAAGGGAAAGGGGGCCATGCGGCCCCCTCCCGAAAAAAAAAAGGGAAAGAAAAAGATGCAAAGCCCCAGGGGATGGGGCCCCCGGGGCCAAAAAAGGCCTCAGTAGGGGGGCCATGCAGTCCCCCTCCTTTAATTGTAGTTTTTTTTTTCCTTTTAAAAACAAGTGGCCATGCCTCAGGAGATGGGGCACCGGGCCGAAAATGGCCTTGGGAGAGGGCAGCGCGTCCCCTTCCCATTTTTTTATTAAAAAAATAATTTAAAAAAATGGCTCAGGCCCTGGGGAATGGGGTCCCCCAGGGCCCAAAAAATATTAAGAGAAGGGGGGGCGAGAAGCCGTCATCTTGCCGGAGGCCCCGCCCCCTCCCTGCACCACTCTGCAAATGCACCTCCTGGCGCCTTCTGGGTTGGGGGATTAAGTCCCCTTGAACCTTAAGGGTGCTTAGGGTTCAACTAGCCCACCAGGTACCTCCAGTAAACCCCACACAGTGGAATTGCTGAGAGGTGGTCCGAGGCCACGCCCCTTTTTACACCACTCTGCAAATGCGCCTCTTGGTACTTTGCTGGTGGGACGATGAGGTCCTCTTGTGTCTTGAGGACCTTAGGACTAAAGTGGACTTTATCCCCAGAGCAGCAGTACGTCAGGAGGTGCGTTTGAAGAGTGGTGTAAAAAGGGGCATGATCTCAGACCACTCTCAGCAATCCAGCTGTGTGGGGCTTACTAGAGGTAACAAGAGGGCTAGATGGCCCCCAGGGACCCTCAGGAGGCAAGGGGACTTAAGTGTGGCCTGTGTCCACCTCTCAGCAATCCCACTATCTGGGGCTTACTGGAGGCATCAGGTAGGCTAGTTCACAGCTAAGGACCCCCACAAGCAAAGGGCACTTCAATCCCCATCCAAGAGCGCGCCAGGAGGTGCGTTTGCAGAGTGGTGGGCAAAGGGGGCATGGCCTGCTATGAGAACTTCGCAATCCTGCTGTCTGGGACTTACTAGAGGTAATAGGAGGGGTAGTTTGCCCCCAAAGATGTCCTTGGGGGCCAACTACCCCTCCCGTTACCTCCAGTAAGTCCCACACACTGGGATTGCTAAGAGGGCTTCGGAGGCCACGACCCCCTTCTCCACCACTCTGCAAGCGCGCCTCCTGGCACACTACAGGTTGGGGGATGAAGTCCACTTTACTCCTGAGGGACTTTGAGGGGCCAAGAAGCCCTCCTGGTGCCTCCAATAAGTCCTACGCAGCGTAATTCCTGAGCTCTGGTCAGAGGCCCAGCACCCTTTCTGCACCACTCTGCAAATGTGACTACTAGTTAAAGAAGCTTTTGCAATATAATAGGTTTCGCTTTTGTGAGAGTTAGAGCTATTGGCGTTGTAAATGTAAAAGTTTTTTACTAATGTTTTTTGGAGTGGAGTGGATGTACGTTGTGTGTAGTGGAATTATATGGTATGTTGTGCAGTGAAATTATGTGGATAGAAAGTATGTGCCATTCACTGTATAGGAATTATGTAGAGTGGGATTATGTGTTATAGAGAGTAATTATGTGGTATGGTAGCCTGTGTTGTGGAGTGGTAACCTCAGGTTTAGTCTTCCTCGTTTCCCTAGAAGCTAAACTATGAACTCAATGAGACAAAAAAAAGAAGGAACCATTGAGGAGCACTTCTGGACCTAGTCAGAGGTATGAGCAGGGCCACTGGAATTATGCGACTGTTTGGCTGCACTGACTTTCGCAGAATTATACATTTTCCGCATTAGCCACACAATCCATCATCTGCTGCCTAATCAGCAGATTTGAACAAAAAAGCCTTGTTTTTAGCTCAAACAGCTCAAACATTACCAAAAATGCAGCAACAAGTGTTACAGCATGGTAGAAGGCCCTTTGCAAACCTAGAATGGTCACTTGTTACTTATTGCTAAATGTGGGTGTTAAATTGGTGCTAATGGTGTGCTAACCACTCTTGCTTCTTTCTGCACCTCTCTTGCCTCTTTCTGCATTTCTGTTGCTTCTTTCTGCACCTTTTTTTCTTTTTCTGCACTTCTCTTGCTTCTTTCTGCACATCTCGTCTACTTTCTGCACCTCTCTTGCCTCTTTCTGTACCTCTGTTGCCTCTTTCTGCACCTCACTTGCTTCTTTCTGCACCCCTCATGCCTCTTTCTGCACCCTTCTTTCCTCTTTCCGCACCTCTCTTGCCTCTTTCTACACCCCTCTTCCCTCTTTCTGCACCCCTCATGCTTCTTGCTGCACCTCTCTTCCCTCTTGCTGTACCCCTCTTTCCTCTTTCTGTACCTCTCTTGCTTCTTTCTGCACCCCTCTTACCCCTTTCTGCATATCTGTTCCTTCTTTCTGCACTTCTCGTCTCTTTCTCTACCCCTGTTCCCTCTTTCTGCAACCCTCTTGCCTCTTTCTGCAGCTCTGTTCCTTCTTTCTGCAATACTTTTGTTTCTTTCTGCACCTCTCGTGCTTCTTTCTGCCCCTCTTGTCTCTTTCTGCACCTCTGTTCCTTCTTTCTGCACTTCTTTTGTTTCTTTCTGCAGCTCTCTTGCTTCCTTCTGCACCCCCTTGCCTCTTTCTCTACCCCTCTTCCTGCACCTCTGTTCCTTTTGTCTGCACCTGTTTCTTCTTTCCGCACTTCTTTTGTTTCTTTCTGCACCTCTCTTGCTTCTTTCTCCACCCCTCTTCCCTCTTTCTGCACTCCTCTTGCCACTTTCTGCACCTCTGTTCCTTCTTTCTGCACTTCTTTTGTTTCTTTCTGCACCCATTTTGCCTCTCTCTTCACCTCTGTTCCTTCTTTCTGCACTTCTTTTGTTTCTTTCTGTACCTCTCTTGCTTCTTTCTGCACCCTCTTCCCTCTTTCTGCACCTCTCTTCCATCTTTCTGCACCCCTCTTGCCTCTTTCTGCACCTCTGTTCTTCTTTCTGCACCTCTTTTGTTTCTTTCTGCACCTCTCTTGCTTCTTTCTACACCTCCCTGCCCTCTTTCTGCACCCCTCTTGCCTCTTTCTGCACTTCTCTTGCCTCTTTCTGCACCTCTGTTGCTTCTTTCTGCACTTCTCTTGCCTCTTTCTGCACCTCTCTTCCCTCTTCTTGCACCTCTGTTCCTTCTTTCTGCACTTCTCCTGCTTCTTTCTGCATCCCTCTTCCTTCTTTCTGCACCCCTCTTGCCCCTCTGTTCCTTCTTTCTGCACTTCTTTTGTTTCTTTCTGCACCTCTCTTGCTTCTTTATGCACTTCTCTTGTCTCTTTCTCCAACCCTCTTCCCTCTTTCTGCACCTCTGTTGCTTCTTTCTGTACCTCTGTTGCATCTTTCTGTACCCCTCGTGCCTCTTTCACACCCTTCTTCCCTCTTTCTGCACCCCTCTTGCCTCTTTATGCACCTCTGTTCCTTCTTTCTGTACTTTTTTGCTTCTTTCTGCACCTTTCGCTTCTTTCTGCAACCCTTTTGCCTCTTTCTGCACCCTTCTTGCCTCTTTCTGCACCTCTGATCCATCTTTCTACACTTATTTTGTTTCTTTCTGCAGCCCTCTTGCTTCTTTCTGCACCCCCTTGCCTCTTTCTCCACCCCTCTTCCCTCTTTCTGTACCTCTGTTGCCTCTTTCTGCACCTCTGTTCCTTCTTTCTGCACTTCTTGCACTTCTTTTGTTTCCTTCTGCACATCTCTTGCTTCTTTCTGTACCTCTCGTGCCTCTTTCTGCACTCCTCTTCCCCCTTTTTGCCCCTCTTTTGCTTCTTTCTATACCACTTGTGCTTCTTTCTGCACCCCTCTTCCCTCTTGCTGCATCCCTCTTTCCTCTTTCTGCACCTCTGTTCCTTCTTTCTGCACCTCTGTTCCTTCTTTCTGCACTTCTTTTGTTTCTTTCTGCACCTCTCTTGCTTGTTTCTGCACCCCTCTTGCCAATTTCTCCACCCCTCTTCCCTCTTTCTGCACTCCTCTTGCCTCTTTCTGCACCTCTGTTCCTTCTTTCTGCACTTCTCTTGCTTCTTTCTGCACTCCTCGTGCATCTTTCTGCACCGCTCTCCCCACTTTCTGCACTCCTCGTGCCTCTTTCTGCACCCTTCTCTCCTCTTTCTACACCCCTCTTGCCTCTTTCTGCACCTCTGTTCCTTCTTTCTGCACTTCTTTTGTTTCTTTCTGCACAACTCTTGCTTTTTTCTGTACTTCTCGCGCCTCTTACAGTACTCTAATGAGAAGTGGAAGCTGTCAAGTTTAAAGGTCTGTGTGGTCTTGTGACTAAGGTATATGTCTACTTGTATATGTATTCTCACATGTGTTCTGCATCTGAAGATGGTAGCTTAAAAAGTGGGTAGCTTCTCCTATAGGTGGTTAAATGTTCCATACCCATGCGCCCTGTTTTATGAGCAGAAAGAAATACATACACCTTTTTGTACACATATTTACAGAGTATGCTGTTTGAAACACAGGTATTCAAGTATTTGTATGTTTATTTTTATGTAACATGTCACTAGGTAAAAGCAGACACACCATGCATACCTTTACAAACTTGGTCAGACGCACAACAGTGATATGCTTAGGATTGCTGTTTTATATTTGGTAGGCCTAACATTCTGAGCAGTCGATTAATAGTGAACCTTCAAGAGAAAAGTCAAGTTTAAAACATCTTGGGAGAAGGATTAGTGATTAGGCTACTTGTATGAGTCTGTTGTAAGGTACAGTCAAAGTAGACCTCTTTCTGCACCGCTGTTGGTTCTTTCTGTACTTCTCTTGCTTCTTTCTGCACCTTTCTTCCTCTTTCTGGACTTCTGTTGCCTCTTTCTGCACTTCTCTTGCTTCTTTCTGCACCTTTCTTTCACTTTCTGCACATCTCCTACCTATGTAGGCATATTTAGAAATTAGCATTTAAAAAACCTTAGAAATTCACTGGAAAAAACACAGGTTTCAGAGAAGTTATTTTTAGGCTGACATTTTACTCGTACAAAACCAGAGAAATTTGGCCGTTATAGTTAGCTGAGCTAACTATAACTCGCACCCCCGCAATGCACTGCTGATGATGTCACATATTACATCACTCATGACATGGTCAGTGACATCACTGATGACATCTCAAATGACATCACTGATGACATCACTAATGACATCATTCACTTAATTTCTGATACACCTCCTCACACCCTAATATAACCTTTCATACACCCATTGTAAAATACAGACTACCATTTTCGATACCATAGACACACCAATACTATTTAGTACATACACACTCACTGATTCATAGGTTTACACACTCATCCACTCACTCACCCATACAGTCACTCACACACACAGTCACTCAACAATATAGCCACTGATATATGCACTCATATACCCATACAGACACTCACACACCGCCACTCACCCTTAGAGTTACTCATGCACCTAGTCAGTCACCCAAAGAATCAATCACACTGCCAGTTACTTACCTATACAGTTATACACACACCACCTCACTTATTCAAACAGATACTAACACATGCTTATTCTCTTCTACAATCACTGACACAAGCACACACTCATCACATATAGTCACTTATATACTCCAGCACTCACATACACTGCCTTTCACATATGTAGTTACTCACACATATACCACTGAGACATCCATTCACTCATCAACACAGCCATATGCACACTCACTCACCCATACAGCCCCTTGCACACGTACTCATAAACTCATACACCCAGTGAATCACCCACTCACACATCCTTGCAGGGACTCACACACCACCCTACCCACCCACACAGACATTCAGGCACCCATACAGGTGCTCAGACAACCAATCATTAACCCATATACACACTCATATAGCTACTCACCAACCCATGCAGCCACTTACACACCAACTGACAGACTGATACAGATATTCACACAGATTAGTCATTCACCCATGCATTCACTAAGACATGTTTAATCACTCACTTATACAGTCAGTCACGCACCCACTAAATCATCCATTCAGGCACTCATACACTCACTCATTCTTCAATACACCTTGGTGTATATATATATAACATTCTTAAACTTTTTAGAAACACTCAGTCACTGATGTCATTTGAGATGTCATCAGTGATGTCACTGACCATGTCATGAGTGATATAATATGTGACATCATCAGCAGTGCATTGCGGGGTCACGAGTTATAGTTAGCTCAGCTAACTATAACGGCCGAATTTCTCTGGTTTTGTACAAGTGAAATGTCAGCCTAACTATAACGTCCCCGAAACCTGTGGTTTTTTCAGTGAATTTCAAAGGTTTTTCAAATGTTAATTCCTAACTATAACGTCCCTGAAACCTATGGTTTTTTCAGTGAATTTCAAAGGTTTTTTAAATGCTAAATCCTAACTATAATGTAACTGTATAAGTGAGTGATTGAACGTGTCTTAGTGAATGCATGGGTGAATGACTAATCTGTGTGATTGTCTGTATCAGTCTGTCAGTTGGTGTGTAAGTGGCTACATGGGTTGGTGAGTATTTACACGAGTGTCTAAATGGGTTAATAATTGGTTGTCTGAGTACCTGTATGGGTGCCTTTGTGTCTTTGTGGGTGGGTGAGGGGCTGTGTGACTCCCTGCATGAATGTATGAATGGATTAATCCCTGGGTGTAAGGGTTCATGAGAGCTTCTGTGAGGGATGGTATGGTTGAGTGAGTGTGTGTATGGCTGTGCCAGTGAGTGTATGGGTGTCTCAGTGGTACATGTGTGAGTAACTACATATGTGAAAGGCAGTATATGTGAGTGTTGGAGTATATAAATGATTATATGTGAGAGTGAGTGATTGTGAGAGTGACTGTATGGATGAGTGTGTGCTTGTGTCAGTGATTGTATAAGAGTGTAAGTATGTGTTAGTATTTGTATAAATAAGTGAGGTAGTGTGTGTATAACTGTGGGAGTGTGATTGATTCTTTGCATGACTAGCTGTGTGAGTATCTTTATGGGTGAGTGGCGGTGTGTGAGTGTCTGTATGGGTGTATGAGTGCATATGATAGTGGCTGTATTGATGAGTGACTGCATGTATGAGTGACTGTATGGGTGAGTGAGTGGATGTGTGTGTAGACCTAGGAATCAGTGAGTGGGTATGTAGTAATTGGTATTGGTGTGTCTATGGTCTTGAGAATGGCAGTCTGTAATTTAGAGTGGGTGTATCAAAGGTTATATTAGGCTGTGTGGAGGTGCATTAGATTATCACATGGATGATGTCATCAGTGATGTTATCAGTGATGTCATTTGAGATGTTATCAGTGATGTCACTGACCATGTCATGAGTGATGTAATATGTGATGTCATCAGCAGTGCATTGCGGCGGCGAGAGTTATAGTTAGCTCAACTAACTATAACGGCTGAATTTTTCTGATTTTGTACGAGTTAAATGTCAGCCTAAGTATAACGTCCCTGAAACCCGTGTTTTTTTCAGTGAATTTCAAAGGTTCTTCATATGCTAAATCCTAACTACAACGTCCCTGAAACCTATGGTTTTTTCAGTGAATTTCAAAGACTTTTTAAATGCTAAATCCTAACTATAACGTCCCTGAATCCTATGGTTTTTTCAGTGAATTTCAAAGGTTTTTCAAATGCTAATTTCTAACTATAACGTCCCTGAAACCTATGGTTTTTTCAGTGAATTTCTAAGGTTTTTTAAAATGTAATTCTTAAGTATAAAATTATTTCTAACCTTACTTTTTTACAATATTTGTAAGTGTTTTTTTGAATTGCTTTTATTTAAAAATTATTGGAACTATATATTTTTTTTTTTTTTTAAATATACTTAGTTTTTCTAAAATCTTCTTCAACAATTAAAGTCACTCTTTTAAAATATATATATCATACACTACTAAAAATATACTCTGTTTTTTATATGTTCAACTTACATTTATATTTTTTTGAAATAATGCTTTTAATACTGTGAAAGTTGTTTTATTGTATTATTATGCTTTCTTTTTTTCCAATTTTTTTTTACAAAGGAGTCGTGCACCCTACACAAACCTACTCGATGGGTGCGCGGATTCAGGGTGCACGTACCCTGCTGGCTCGCATTTCCAGAGTCGCGCTGGAGTCACTACTACGGGGTAATTTGATAAGAATTAAATATCATTGTAGAAATTATAAATATCAGTTTTGGTTAAAGACTTTCACTAATACAATTTAGAAAACAATTTATAAACAGTATATTTATACTTTCTATGAACTGTACGAAATTTCACGAGTGCACGACGTATGCGCGTAGGGTGCGCGACCCTTCCCGGCACATATTTCCGGGGTCGTGCAGGGGTCGCGACTCTGACGTAATTTTCAAAGTGTGAAATATCCCTAGACAAAGTTAAAATATCAGATTTGTATAAACACTTTCACTAATATACTTTAAAAAATATTTTATAAACACTTATTTATACTTTATAATTATGTATACAAAATGTTACTGGTGCGCGACTTGTGCGCGACGGGTGCGCGCACCCTACGCGACTCCATGTGACCTGAAAAGAACGTTTCTGATTGGTTTAAAACATTTTCATTCTGTAAGAGGGAGGATCCAACACCTGTTTTATTCCTCTTATTATTTGTCTGTCTTCCTGACAAGACCTGCTTCTTCTACCTTCCTTCATTTTTCTATTTTTGCGTGTTTCTTGACTTTTTATTTAAACAATGGAATCCAGTCATCCTGATCAAGACCCTCTGAAACAAGAAGAAGATGATATCGTGGAGCCAGTAAAAAAAAGAAAGGAAAGTGTGGTTTGGGCCTTCTTCACTGTGCTGAAGGGAGAGAAGAAGGTCAATGCAAGGAAAGTTACCTGTAAGAGCTGTAAAAGAGTACTCTCGAGAGGTTCAGACAAGAAGTACTCATGTGGAACGTCATCCATGAAAAAACGTTTGGAGACAATCCACCCCTTGCATCTGGCGAAAGAAGTTACGCAGAGGGAGAGGAATGAAGCGGCACAACAAGATCCAAATGCTCTTTCAACATCCTCACAAGGACTTCCACCAACACCAAGGCCATACATTGTTCCAGAACTACTAGATGCCACCATTAGTTGTAAGAAATGTGATGCAAAACTCTGCATTGGGGAGCAATGCATTGACGTCATTACCAATGCAATTAAAATACATAAGTGTTATTTTTTTTTTATCTGCTCCCAAATTTTCTTTTCCTTTTTTTTTTCCAAACAGTTTTATTGGAGTCTTCAATTTTGTTTTGTTTAAAAAAAAGTCAAAAACAACCCAAAAAAATAAATTGTTAGAAAATAATTTTTTAAAAAAAATTCTTTAAAAAAACGGTTCTTACGGAACCACATATACTGGTTAAAAATAGAAAAATTACCTGAGTGATTCCATGAGTGCAAGTATACTGCCTGAGTGATTGCAGGACTACTTGTATAGTGTCTGAATGATTGCATGAGTGCATGGGTAATGCTTGGATGATTTTGTGAGTGCATGGGTACTGCCTGGGTGATTGTTGGAGTGCATGGATAGTGCCTGGATAATTTGAAGAGTGCAAGGGTAGTGCCTGGGTTATTGCACGAGTTCACGGGTAATGAATGGGTGATTGCATGAGTGCATGAGTAGTGCCTGGGTGATTGGAGGACTGCAAGGGTAGTGCCTGGGTTATTGCATGAGTTCTTAGGTAGTGCCTGGGTGATTGGAGGAGTGCATAAGTACTACCTGGGTGATTGCATGAGTGCTGGAGTAATGTCTGGGTAATTGGAGGAGTGCATGGGTACTGCCTGAGTGATTCAAGGAGTGCATGAGTAATGTCTGGGGGATTGCATGTGTGCGGGGGTAACGTCTGGGTGATTGGAGGAGTGCATGGATACTGCCTGGGTGATTGGAGGAGTGCAAGGGTAGTGCCTGGGTGACTGGAGGAGTGCATAGCTAATACATGGGTGATTGCATTAGTGCTTGGGTAATGTCTGGGTGATTGGAGGAGTGTATAGCTAATGCATGGGTGATTGCATGACTGCGGAAGATAATGTCTGGGTGATTGGAGGAGTGCATGGATAGTGCTTGGGTGATTGAAGGAGTGCAAGAGTACTGCCTGGGTTATTGCATGACTGCATAGGTAGTGCCTGGGTGATTGGAGGAGTACAAGGGTAGTACCTGATTGATTATATAAGTGCAGGAGTAGTGCCTGGGTGATTAGAGGAGTGCATAGGTAGTGCCTGGCTGATTTTATAAGTGCATGGGTACTGCCTGAGTGATTCAAGGAGTGCATGAGTAATGTCTGGGTGATAGCATGTGTGCAGGGGTAATGTCTGGGTGATTGGAGGAGTGCACGGATACTGCCTGGGTGATTGGAGGAGTTCAAGGGTAGTGCCTGGCTGATTGGAGGAGTGCATAGCTAATGTATGGGTGATTGCATTAGTGCATGGGTAATACCTAGGTTATTGCATGAGTGCAGGGGTAATGTCTGGGGTATTGGAGAAGTGCATAGGTAATACCTGGGTGATTGCAGGAGTGTACGGGTAATGTCTGGATAATTGGAGGAGTGCATGAGTAATGTCTGGGTGATTGCATGAGTGCAGGAGTAATGTGTGGGTGATTGCATGAGTGTAGTGGTAGTGCCTGGGTGATTGGAGGAGTGCATAAGTAGTGCTTGGGTGATTTTATAAGTGCATGGGTACTGGCTGGGTGATTAAAGGAGTGCCTGGATAGTGCCTGGGTGATTGGAGCAGTGCAAGAGTAGTGCCTGGGTTATTCTATGAGTCCATAGCTAGTGCCTGGGTGATTGCATGGGTGTAAGGGTAGTGCTTGGGTTATTGCATGAGTGCATAGGTAGAGCCTGGGTGATTGCATGAGTGCAGTGGTAGTGCCTGGGTAATTGCATAAGTGCATAGGTAGTGCCTGGGTGATTTTATAAGTGCATGGGTACTGGCTGAGTTATTGAAGGAGTGCTTAGATACTGCCTGGGTGATTGAAGGAGTGCAAGGGTAGTGCCTGGGTGATTGGAGCAGTGCATAGATAATTCTTTGGTGATTGCATGAGTGCAGGGGTAATGTCTGGGGGATTAGAGGAATGCAAAGGTAATGCCTGGGTGATTGCATGAGTGTAGGGGTAATGCCTGGGTGATTAGAGGAATCCACAGGTAACACCTGGGTGATTGCATGAGTGTAGGGGTAGTGCCTGGGTGATTAGAGGAGTGCATAGGTAGTGCCTGGGTGATTTTATAAGTGCATGGGTAGTGCCTGAGTGATTGAAGGAGTGCATGGATAATGCATAGGTGATTGCATGAGTGCAAGGGTAATGTCTGGGTGATTGGAGGAGTGTTTTAGTAATGTTTGGGTGATTGCATGAGTGCAGTGGTAGTGCCAAGGTGATTGGAGGAGTGCATAAGTAGTGTCTGGGTGATTTTATAAGTGCATGGATATTGGCTGGGTGATTGGAGGAGTGCATGAGTAGTACCTGGGTGATTGCATGAGTGCTTAGGGAAATGTCTGGGTGATTGGAGGAGTGCATGGGTACTGCCTGAGTGATTCAAGGAGTGCATGAGTAATGTCTGGGTGATTGCATGTGTACAGGGTAATGTCTGGATGATTGGAGGAGTGCATGGATACTGCCTGGGTGATTGGAGGAGTGCAAGGGTAGTGCCTGGCTGATTGGAGGAGTGCATAGCTAATGCATGGGTGATTGTATGACTGCAGGGGTAATGTCTGTGTGATTGGAGGAGTGCACGGATAGTGCTTGGGTGATTGCAGGAGGGCAAGAGTACTGCCTGGGTTATTGCATGATAGCATATGTAGTGCTTGGGTGATTGGAGGAGTGCAAGGGTAGTGCCTGGTTGATTATATAGGTGCAGGAACAGTGCCTGGGTGATTGAAGGAGTGCATGGGTAATGCCTAGGTGATTGGAGGAGTACTTGAGTAATGTTTGGGTGATTGCATGAGTGCAGGGGTAATGTCTGGGTGGTTGCATGAGTGTAGTGGTAGTGCCTAGGTGATTGGAGGAGTGCATAAGTAGTATCTGAGTGATTTTATAAGTGCATTGGTACTGGCTGGGTGATTGGATGAGTACAGGGGTAGTGCCTGGGTGATTGGAGGAATGCAAAGGTAGTGCCTGGGTGATTTTATAAGTGCATGGGTACTTACTGGGTGATTGGAGGAGTACAGGGGTAGTGCCTGGGTGATTGGAGGAGTGCAAGGGTAGTGCCTGGGTGATTATATAAGTGTATGGGTAGTGGCTGGGTGATTGAAGGAGTGCATGGGTAATGCCTGGGTGATTGCATGAGTGGAGAGATAATGTGTGGGTGATTGGAGGAGTGCATGGGTACTGCCTGAGTGTTTGAAGAAGTGCACGAGAAGTCCTTGGTGATTGCATCTGTGCTGGGGTAATGTCTGGGTGATTGGAGGAATACATGGATACTGCCTGGGTGATTGGAGAAGTGCAAGGGTAGTGCCTGGGTGATTGGAAGAGTGCATAGCTAATGCATGGGTGATTGCATTAGTGCAGGGGTAATGTCTGGGTGATATTATAAGTGTATGGGTACTGGCTAGGTAATTGGAGATGTGCATGGATATTGCCTGGGTGATTGTAGGAGTGTGGGAATAGTGCCTAACTGTATAGATGAGTGCATGGGTAGTGTTTGAACAAATGGATGAGTGCAGTAAAAGCGGCTGTAAACATTATGTCACATTATCATGTTTATCACATTATTTCATCTTACCTTTTTTACTAATGTTTTATACAAAACTCAGTGGAACTATTCTACAGTAGTTTTGCTGTAAACTGAATTTAAAATCTTTTCAAACTTCCCCATTACCTTCTGTAAAAAAGAAGAAGAACAAACTGTTATCAAATATAATATTATAGTTTTAAGAACACAACCTAATTTTAGAATTACATAACATTTTCAGTTTCCTTTTTTGCTGTTCTCAGATTCTATTGAATTTCACCATATACAGTGATTTCAATGTATATCATCATACAACAGCGGGGAAAAAGAACAATCAATGAGATTGTAAAAAAAAAAATAATCAGCGTTGAGCATTATTTAGAACAAGTGTAACTATCTGTTTACCTATTTACAGTTTCTAAATTACATTCTTCAACTACATTAAGTCTTTTATTTCTCTCAAGTACATTTTGTAAAATATACACTCTCATTTACATCGCGTATAATATAAAGATCAAATATATAAACTACTTCTTTCAAACACAATTTTCTAAATGCGATATGAATTAGCACAAACAATAATCCAAACACTAATTGTTCACATCTTCCCAATAGGCCGAATAATGTTTCCAAATCCATTTGCATTGAAAATATCCAAAATAAACTCGTTATTTTGTGTTCACATCTTCCCAATAGGCCGAATGATGCTTTCAAAACTTTGGCATCAAAAATATGAGATATGAATTTGGTAATTCGTAAGGCAACCTACATTTGAATTCCAAATGAGCATCATTGCAGTGTGTCCATCCTTTATTGCACTTTAAATACACAGTATAGTGTCCAGATGTTGTAGTAGGTGCATCATGGAAAATAATAGCCACTGCTTTAAAAGTTCTTCCTGAAATTGATACTTGACTTGCCACAAAATTTTTAATTTTGGTTTCCAATTGTGTTCCATTTGCTCTACAACGTCGTAGCATTAAAATTACATATTTTCCATATCTTTCTATATATAATGTTGACAACAATTCTGATTTACAATGAGAACATTTCATATCTTGATTAGCTGTTTTTACTAATTTGTTAAAAGACACGGATTTGCAATCTGGTATTGTCAAGTATATGAATTGTTCAGTGTCTATTTCAGTATTAGAAGAAAATGGGCACTCTTCACATTTATGATCCCATCTGTAACTAAGTCCAAATCAATTTCTATTCCTTCATCATCCAATACTCCAGACATAAACATAAGACATTCTTGTGCATCTTGTTGTATATTCAATGTAATTTTCAATGAAGCAGTACATATATCAAAAAGATGCAGAATGCCAGAAGCAGTATGGATTTTAGTTCTATCAGTTACCAACTTTTGAAAAATATAATGCAGTAAAGAACAGAATCTTTTTTCTCGATTTTCCATAATTTCATCATGAAGATCCTCTAGATAAAAGACAACATTTACAATTACATTAGCGTAGCAGTTGATACCTGAACTATTTTCTAACTGGTATCCTACAATATCATCAACAGTGTCCATTTTCATTTTCTTTGCAGTTTCATCATTCTCTTGAATTGTTTTCTTTTTTTGAATCTCAGTGGAATATTTGTCATATTTTTGTTTTGGACACACTACATGTTTCTCATACACGGCATAGTCACCTAAGTTAGGAGCATAAAGTCTTCTTAACCAATTGTACTCTTTTACACAATTTACATCAGCACTAATCTTTTTCTCATCAAAATCAATCAAATACAAACCAGATAATGTTCTTACTCGAGAAAATGCAACGTATGCCATACCCTCTTTAAACACTGTACTTCCAATATTTACCAAAGCACTGTCTACAGTTAAACCTTGAGATTTATGATTGGTTTCTGCATATGCTAAAGAAAGAGGAAACTATTTTCTACGAACATACAAGTCTTTTACAAGCAAAAAACAAACAGCACAACGTCAAATCTGTTTTACCTCTTCAATCTGATCAAATTTAATCTTCAAAAATTCAATTCCATCTCTGTTCTGAAAATTAACAAAATCAACAACTTATCCCATTGCTCCATCTACTAAACCTTCTTCTACATTTAAATTACGTTGTAAAATTACCCGACAGTTTACACATACATATAAAGTCTTTTCTAAACCTGCAGTCTTAGACCGACTTTTCCAAAGAATCCAATTTTGACTGTAATTTCTCTGAGAGAAGAATAGTAACTCCTTCGTGTTCCATTTGATCAATAGCTTTCATTTTCACTATTGGTTGTTTTTCCAATTTCAAAAGTTCTTGATTGAATGTGGAACACTCTTGCAGTGTTGGCATTAGGCAAACTATAGACTTCTTTTTTCCAATTTTCTTGTTTATTATTTCAGGTGCTATGTTTTCGTTTGCAAACAAGTTTGTTAAAAGTCGACTTTGTAAAGCTTCTTTGCCATGTTTTGTCAAACCACCAATTCTTATATCTTGAAGAATTTTTCCATAATGTTCATCACTTTCTTGTCGCATATTCTTAATAAGTTCTTTATATTCAAAATGAGACCAAAAGTTGACATTTCCAATACTTCCCAAAGAATTCCTAGTGTCTTCATGGACAAGTGTTTTAAAAACAGGTTGCCCTTTCACAGGAGTAAGTTGTAGTAGGTCGCCAAATACAATTACATGTTTTCCTCCAAATAGAACATCATAATTTGTTTTTAAAATCTGTTGCATTCTTAAATGTACAAAGGCAAGCATTAAGTTTGAGACCATGCTCACCTCATCAATGATTAGAAGTTTCATTTTCTTCAGGACTCTTTCGCACTTCATAACAAGCTTCTCCAGATAGCTTGTGATATTCCAATGTATTTTCATGTTCAACTGGTTGCATGAGTAATCGATGTAAAGTAATCCCTTTAATGTTGTGTGCTGCTAATCCAGTTGGAGCTGTTAAAACACAAGATAAATGGCATCCAGTAGTTTTGTGTAGATAACTGGTGAAAACTTTAATTAAGAAACTTTTTCCTGTTCCAGCTTGACCACTGATGTACATTCAAATAGGTTCAAATGATGTGCATTGGCTTTTTTTTTTTTCATGTAGCAAACCATGCTGTATCTGTAGTGTCACTTGCTGATATATTTCTTTTTGTTCAATCTTTAGCTTTTCTTCCAAGTTTCTCAAATCAATAATATCCTGTTGTGCTTGTAGCATTGTCGTTTCTACTTCATTCATGGCTATTGCTGCTTCATTAACAATAATTGGTTGTCCTAGTGGATCTTGACTTAGTGGAGCAGAACTCTGACTATCTTGAGAACTGTCTCTAGCTATTTCAGCTGCAACAGTAGTTTCTTGTTCAATCTCTTCATTTAACATTTCTAGATAAGTAGGGAAAATTGTGCATTGAATGCTATTTTTACATGCATTAAAAGAATCTTCATAGCAATCGAAATCTCCAAGTAATTCCGCTTCACTACGCCAAGGCTTGAAGAGTTGCAGTAGTGCTAAATAGAAAAATTCCCTTTTTTCTGGAGTTTCACAACTCAGTTTTCTGTGGTTAATAAGATTTCCTTTGGCATGTTACCAAACATCCATCACATCCAATTACTCCATATTTTTATTAATTTATATTTTCAGTAACATTTCTCTTAAAGCTGTAATGTTGCAGTACTTCATAGAGACATATGTTTTCCAGATGTGGACTCCTTTTGGGAAAGTACGTATCCAACATGTTAGTTTTAACAATATCTGTACTTTCTGGTTCATTCAATGCTAAGTATTCAATTTCTTGTAGAGATTTCAAAACTCTATTTTGTGTAGCTGCAAGTCCTAGACTTACCCAAATGAATCCTCTTGACTTTGAATATAAACTCGCAGAGCTCAACCAAACTGAACATTCATAGGATCCAATCTCTCGATGGGAAAGCATTTTCAAACTAAAGCTGTACAATTTGTCACTTAGACTCTTCTCTTGTGAAATGTCTTCCCACATTTCCTTCAACTCTGTCTTTTCAGATTTCATTATATATGACGTAACGTAGCGAGCAACAGCAATTGAATTATCTGCAACATACTGGATATCCATGTTTGCATTCCACATTGTCACAATTACTGGATTGTAGTCATTATTATACTTTGAATCTTCAGTTCTTTTTATTTGTATGTATTCTTCAGAGACTTTTCGAGTTATAGTATGTCTTACTGCTGACATAAAACTATTGACTCTTCCTTTTGAAATTACTGGACGTGGGAATCCAAAATGACATTTTGTATAAAAGTTTCCCTTTGACTTGTATTTTCGCCAACAATATTTTCCACATCGATGACTTTGAAAACGTAAAACTTGTTCTCTTAAGTTCTCTCCTCCTCCTTTTTTCGGAATGGCACAGGTAACATACTCTTCGATAAAAGACAAAACGGTTTCATTAGAATCGGTTCCAAATTTAGGTGCATCCTTGATCCATAATAGCATGGGTATATGAGGAGCAGCTCTGGCTTGGTACTCCTTTCTCCAAAAGAAATCAGTAACTTCTCCAAGAGGTGGATTATATTTATTGCAGATAAAAGACATCATAGCTTGAAACCTATGATTAAAACATCTGCACACATTCACAGGATCCAAAGAACACAATTCTCCAGCTGTCTTCAATTCAATATATTTGACATTTGAATTTGCTTGTTGAAGAAATTCAAGTAAATCGTCCCAAGCATATTCAGCATAGCTAAGTGTTAGAAACCCGGTAGGAGTACCTAAGTTTCTTAACATACATTTAAGTTCGCCGTGACGACGATACCAATACTCATTAGTACCATGTTGACACGCCATCAAATTAATTAACTGAGATTCCAAATGATCGTCTCTTTGTTGAACTTTGGCCATAAATTCCTTGGCAGAAACATGTGTAAGATGAACTACTGTTTTAATATGTGATTCACTGCATATGAAAGTCCAGACAAGTCACTTTCAAATAGAAGATGAAATATATATGGAATGCACTGTCGAAATCTTGAATCTTCTGAGTACAATCTTGTCGTCCGGTATTCTGAAGCTGGAATCTGTACTGCTCGCTCATCATATCATCCACCTTCTCCAGTGGGAAACAGCTGTGGAAAACACCTAACTTCTAAACTCTTTTCCCATACACTCATGGGAGTTCCCTTTGCTTTCTTCATTTGAAATAATTCAATAGTGTTTCCAATCACTTATTTTGAATGTAGAGGATGTATACTGTAATGTTCGTAAATCTCTTCACTCCTGGACTTGTCCACTTTTTCTATTTGGCCAGTTGAAATTTCTGTATCTTCTTCTAAACATATTTCCTGTTCTTCCACATTTACAGTTTTATGATAAATATTGTTCTGTACAAGATATAATGTAGCCTTTTGAAGTTTGATGACATCTACTAGCTCTTGCCATATTTTCCGACTCTTTGTTGGTACACCATTAACTAGAATAACTACAGGCTCACTTTCCTCTCTCTCTATACCAACAGTTTCAATATTTTTCTTAAAATCTAAAGGTAAGTACACACCTCTTCCTTTCAGAGCTCTTTGTAAATCTGTTGGAGGCAGCTTACCTGTTTTAGGCTCCATTCGAACTATAGCCTGAAACGGGTGCACAGATTGAATAGGAATGGACTCATCTGTATTTAAATCTGCCAGTTCTGGAGGATTAACTACCAACTCTAAGTTGTTATGTACTGCTCTAGCTGGCATTTTGTTCTCTTCTAATTTGTTGTAACAATATTTACAAATACATTGATCAGTACTCAACTCAAAACGACCTTCCACCAACAAATAAGCACCAAATTGCTCCCACTTATCATCATTTTCCTTTTCACTTTTTAAATACACATCAACATTCCTAGTTTGACTTCTATAGTGAGTACGTCAACAACAAATACAAACATAGTTTGGTTTTTCACATGAAAGTATCTTAAACTTTGTAATTTCTTCTGCAAACTTCTCAGTACTAATATCTTCCACATGTTCTTCAACACCTACTCTTATCAAGCTCTCACTTTCTCTACTCTCGTGAACCAAAGAAACGATACTGTGTATCATCACAAACTTTTTTTACATCCGATACTGAACCATGCAAAAGAGGTGTGTTCATTTCACTTAAAGATAATGAAGGACTTTTTAGGTAGTACAATCTCCTTACTAACTTCCGCATTTCTGAGTGATGTCCTGCTAACATTCTTAAATGATGAAAAGTACTTCAACAGACTTTTCTAGAAAGACAAGCCAGAGAATGACCCTGCAACTTAGTATATTTTCTCACTTTACAAGGATCTAGTCCTTGCAACATCTTAGTCTTCTATTTAGCACTTTTTTGACATATTCTCGTAAGAAAATTTGTAATATATCGATGGATTCCTGTCGAATACTACAAATACTACTACAGTCCCACTTATACACTGGAGCTTGTGTACATCTCCCTTGAACTTCTTCAGCTATTACTTCTTCAACATTTCTAGGAACCATATTTTCTTTTTCAATTGGACAACCATCTTTTAACTCATAACAACGACCACTGGTATCAACTGCATGAACTAATGAATTTTGTTGAAAATAGCTTTCTTCATTAAAGAAAGGCTCAGTACTAGAAGTGTGCTTCCATTCACCAGTAAACGTTTTGCAAAAGTTACTTCTTTTAACCAGTCTTTTTCTTTTGCTTTTCTCCTTCATAAAGTGCATTGTTTTATTCAATGTTTTCATTCTCTTCAATACCAATATAAATGATTTCCGTTTCAATTCAAAAGCAGTATCTACTACACTTTCAATCTGTTGCTTCTTCGTATATGCTGCAGATCTTTTTTTATGCTCTTTACAATCTTTTAATACATTTTGAAATACTCTATTACGAAACATACGTACACGTATGTCCTTAAATTGTTTCTGTCTTTTTGTCAAATGTGCTTCTTTTCCATTGTGTTTCTTAATTTTCTTCTCCTTTGTTCGAAAAATTTCTTTCTTCCTTTGGTTAGTATTTTGATCGTTCAATCTTTCCACAACTTTTTAAATAAATTGTTTAGTTCTCTTACCAGAAGCCACTTTATCCTCAGCATCCTTTTGTTGTTTTTCTACTCCACTCGTTTTAGTTTTCAAGTACTTCTGTTTCCTTTGTTCTCTTCACTTTTCATGTTTTCTTGCCATCTTTTATTTCTAATCCAAATAAAATATCTTCCTAAAAAACAAATAATAGTTTAATTATTTTAGTACATTAATTAAAATTTCAAAATTAATAACATTTCAATTTTGAAAATAGCAACTAAGCACAAAATTACAATTACATTTCTATTGCATTTATAACTCATAAGAAGAGAAAAGTATTAAAATGAGCAAAACATGTGCAAAAACACAAGAATAGGTGGTCACACAGCCAAAAGTGAAAGGAAAAAAAACCAAAAGGTTTATAAACAGCAAAATGAAATACTCAAACAACACAGCTACAGAAAGAAGCAACAGATGCACAGAAAGAGGCAAGACAGGTGCAGAAAGAGGCAAAAGAAGTGCAGAAAGAGGAAAGAGTTGTAGAAAAATGCAAGTAAGGTACAGAAACAAATAAAAGAGGTGCAGAAAGAGTCAAAATGAGTTGAAAAAGAAATAAGACATATGGAGAAAGAAGGAAGAGAAGTGCAGAAAAGAAGCATCAGAGGTGCAGAAAAGGCAAAAGAAGTACACAAAGAAGCTAAGAGACACAGAAAAAAACAACAGAGGTGCACAAAGAGACAAGAGAGGTGCACAAACAGGGAAGACGAGTACAAATAGAGGCAACAGGGGTACAGAAAGAAGCAAGAGAGGAGCAGAAAGAAGCAAGAGAAGTGCAGAAAGAAGCATCAGAGATACAGAAAGAGGCAACATGCTTGCAGAAAAAGGCAAGAGAAGTCCAGAAACAAGCAAGAGAAATGAAGAAACAGGCAAGAGAAGTGCACAAAGAAACAAGAGAAGTGCAGAAAGAAGCAACAGATGCGCAGAAAAAGGCAAGACAGGTGCAGAAAGAGTAAAGAGAAGTACAGAAAGAGGGAACAGGGATGTAGAAAGAGGGAAGAGAGGTGCAGAAACAGGGAAGAGGCGTGCAGAAATAAGCAAAATGGGTGCAAAAGAGACAAGAGGGGTGCAGAAAGAAGCAAGTGAGGTGCAGAAAGAAGCAAAAGAAGTGCAGAAAGAAGCAACAAACATGCACAATGAGACAACAGTGGTGCAGAAAGAGGCAACAGGGGTGCAGAATGAACCAAGAGAGGTGCAGAAAGAAGCAAGAGAACTACAGAAGAAAGCAACAAAGGTGAAGAAAGAGGCAAGAAAGGTACAGAAAGATGCAAGAGAGTTGCAGAAACAGGCAAAACAGGTGCAGAAAGAGGGAACAGGGGTGCAGAAAGAATCAAGAGAGGTGCAGAAAAAGTGAACAAGGATGCAGAAAGAGGCAAGAGAAGTGCAGAAGGAAACAACAGAAATGGAAAAAGAGGCAACAGAACTGCAGAAAGAGGCAAGAGAATTGCAGAAACAAGCAACTGAGGTACAGAAAGACAGAAGAAGGGTGCAGAAAGAGGCAAGAGAAGTACAGAAAGAGGGAAGAGGGGTGTAGAAAGAGCCAAGAGGAGTGCAGAAAGAAACAAGAGAGGTGCAGAAACAAGCAAGAGAAGTGCACAAAGAGGCTAGAGAGATGATGAAAGAGGGAAGAGGAGTAGTATGTGTATAGGTAGTTTCTCCTTAACTGTATGAATTCATCAGTCAAAGAGAGATATGAACCTCTTTTCATCAGTGCACACCTAGTGCTTGAGTATATAGATGTAATTCTCACTATATTCCTAAAAAGTAGCATGCATATCTATGTACCTTTTCCTAGTGGCATCATATGTAAAAGAAACATACAAATACATATATATCAGTGTTTTATACCGCTACCATCTCTATAGAAATAGCACATGTGAGAAAATATGTGCAAGCTGACACATACTTGAGTCATGAGACTACAAAGTCCCTTAACCTTGACAAACTCCACTTTCCATTTTAAAGACACACCTAAAATTATACGGCATATTTGAAGTATGCATTTCCATAGACCAATACGAACTAACCTAATCACTAATCCTTCTATCAACAAGTTTTAAACCTCAATTTTGGGCTGCAGCTTCACTATTCAACAACTACTCAGAGTGTTGGGCCTGCCAAATACAAAGCAGCAAGTTTTTCAATGTCTCTGTTAAAAGACTCACAATATTCCAGAGAGCATGCATGCATGTGTCTGTACCTTTTAAAAGTGCCATCATATATCAAAGAAACATGAAAATAGATTGGTAGTGGGCAGTGCTTGAGAAAATAGATGACTAGATGGGTAGCGCCTGAGTGAATAGTTCAGTGCAACAGTACTGCCTGGGTGATTGCATGAGAGCAGCAGTACTAAATGGGTGATTAGATCAGTGCAGGGGAAATACCTTAGACAAACCATGAGCGCAAGGCTAACACATGGTTGAAGACATGAGTCTATGAGTATTGCTTGAAAGAATAAAAAACTGCATGGGTACTGCCTGAGTGATTCTATGACAGCAGTGGTAGCAACTAGATGAGTGTATGACTGTATAGGAAGCACCTGAGAGAAAATAAGACTGTACGGTAATGCTTGAGACGTTCTATCAGTGCATCAGTAGTACTACATTCTATCAGTGCATCAGTAGTACCACATTGAGTTTGATCAGAGCATCAGTACTACCTGACTGAATCTTTGAGTGGGATAGTAGTGCCTGCATGATTGCACCAATCTATGGTCAATATCTGAGGGATTACATAGCATGTATGTATCTGTGCCTTTTCCTAGTGCCATCATATGTAAAAGAAACATACAGATACATGTGTACCAGAGTTTTACACCTCTACCATCTCTTCAACATAACACATGAGAGAATACATGAGCACGCAGACACATACCTCAGTCATAAGACTAAAAAGTCCCTTAAACTTGACAGACTACACTTCTTATTTTAAAGAGACACTTAAAATTCTGCAGCATACTTGAAGTGTACATCTCCATAGACCAATACAAGGTAACCTAATCATTAATCCCTCTGCCAACATATTTTAAACCTCACTTTTGGGCTGCACCTTCACTATTCACCAACTACTTAGTCTTGGGCCTAGCCAAATACAAAGCACCAAGGGCCATATGTATCAAAGTTTGTGTTTGCGATTCTCAAATAGCGAATTTTTGAGAATCGCTATTTGAGAATCGCAAACGAGATGTATGTAGGATTCGCAAGAAAATTTGCGAATCCTACATATTCCTTAATTGCGATTCGCAAATTGCGAATCGCTGTTAAGGAAACCCTCCCCATTCATTCCTATGGGCCTACAGGCCCATAGGAATGAATGGGAGGACATTCTCAATTTGCGATTAGCAAATTAGAGAATCGCAAATTGAGAATGCAATTTCAAGGTTGCAAGGGTGTCCAAAGGACACCCTGTTGCACCCCTGAAATGAGCATGGGTGCACATGTGGTGCACATACATGCCCTAAGGGCATGTATGTGCGCCACATGCCACTTTGAAAAATGCAAAAAATGCATTTCTCAAAGAAATCACAAGTTACCACCAACCTGTAGTTGGTGGTAATTTGCGATTCCTTAAGCCGTAATCGCACAACTTAGGTGCTTCATACATTTCATTTAAGGAATCGCAATTTGCGATTCCTTAAATGCATTCGCAAAATAAAGAATCGCAACTTATGCGATTCTCTATTTTGTGAATGCCTTTGGGATGATACATCCTAGAAGGCATTGTTCCAGTTGCAAGCGGGCCGATTCTGAGAATCGGCCCGTTTGCGAACGGGAAATGGGCTTGATACATATGGCCCCAAGTTTTTCAATGTGTCTGTTAAAACTCTCACCATATTCCAGAGAGTATGCATGCATGTGTCTGTAACTTTTAAAAGTGGCATCATATATCAAAGAAACATACAAATAGATGGGTACTGGGTAGTGCCTGAGAGAATGGATGACTAGATGGGTAGCGCATGAGTGAATAGTTCAGTGCAACAGTACTGCCTGGGTGATTGCATGAGAGCAGCAGTACTGAATGGGTGATCAGAACAGTGCAGGGGAAATACCTTAGACAAACCATGAGCGCAAGGCTAACGCATGGTTGAAAACAAGAGTGTATAAGTAGTGCTTGAAAGGATAAAAACGTGCATAGGTACTGCCTGAGTGTTTCTATGACTGCAGTGGTGATAACTGGATGGTTGTATGAGTGTATGGGAAGTACCTGAGAGAAAATATGAGTGTAAGGGAAATGCTTGGGCCATTCCATGAGTGCATCAGTAGTACCTGAGTGAGTAGATAAGAGCATGAGTAGTGCCTCACTGAATGTTTGAGTGGGATAGTAATGCCTGGGTGAATGTATAAATCTATGGTTAATGTCTGAGGGATTACATGGCATGCATGTGTTGTGCCTTTTCCTAGTGGCATCATATATCAAAGAAACATACAGATACATGTATACCAGAGTTTTATACCTCTATTATATATTTAGTCATAACACGTGAGAGACTACATGTGCACACAGACACATACTTTAGTCATAAGACTAAAAAGTTCATTAAACTTTAAAGAGTGCACTTCCCATTTTAAAAAGACACCTAAAATTATGCAGCATATTTGAAGTATACATCTCCACAGACCAATGCAAGCTAAGCTAATCACTAATCCCTCTGCCAAGATGTCTTAAACCTCAGTTTTGGACTGCAGCTTCAACATTCAGTAACTACTCAGAGTGTTGGACCTAACCAAATACAAAGCAGCAACCTTTTCAATCTATCTGTTAAAAGTCTCACAATATTCCAGAAAGCACGCATGCATGTGTCTGTACCTTTTAAAAGTGGCATCATATATCAAAGAAACCTAAAAATAGATGGGTAGTGGGTAGTGCCTGAGAGAATGCATGACTAGATGAGTAGTGCCTCAGTGAAAAATTCAGTACTGCCTGGATAATTTCAGAAAGCCAACACTAATTCTTCTACCATGTTACTATCTACAAACTATTTCAAAACTCTTTTCATTACAATAATACAAAGTACAATAGAGAGCTGTACATTTCATAACATATTCCTTACATCACATTTGTCTTAAAATTTCAACACTTGGATTTTTTTTTATTTGAAAGTAAAAATATCACTAGTAACAATAAAGCAGTGCTGAATAATATATAATACACCTTACAAATTGGTTACTCACGTTTGAGGTAGTATTGCAGAATACCAAATATCAGAAACTCTGAGCAGATTTCCCACACAAGAAATGTAATGCACCTCTCTCAGAAAGGTGAAACCAGAAATGGCAAACTTTCCTTCTCTTTTTGCACTCAAATAAATGTAAGTATCAAATCGCATTGCTTCCATCATTATTTCAAATTGTAAAACACATTTCTATTGGTTAGGCGTATTAACCCTTTCTAACTGTCTTCAAATGATGCCCAAACTGCTTCTGTAATTTTCTGAAGTCGCGACTCTACCGCGGTGGAGTCGCAAATCCACACAGGAGTTCAAAAACCTATTTTTAATAATACTAGTATAGATTTTCAGCATCACACTACTTCTCCACATACTACTGTCTTAGAAAACCTTAATTTACTAATTTTTCACTTATATTTATGTATCCATTTCACATTTTAAGTCCACAGTTAAGTTTCAACCCTTCCCCCATTCTACTTAATGCCAGTTTTCATAGTAACAGTTCATGGAACATTCAACTGTACTGGCAGGTCACAAGTTCACCGTAGTTTCAAGTTCAGCACACAAGCTTACTAATGCAAACAGCAGGTGTGGTTGACTTTTGCAAAATATTACCTTATGGTATCTACTGTACCTTTCAAACATTTTCTAATAACGAATAACAAACATGATACCTCAGCAAAGTAACATGCATCCTATTTTTGAGTGCACAATCTTGATGAACAGCTAATCACTTATCAACTTTTTAAAAAACAACATGTTCTCCACCATTTTAGATACCTCTCATTCTACCAACTGACTACCTCAGCTACAGACATCTTTTCATTCCTTCCAGACATCCCTTCAAAATACTCATAGTGTGGATTGTAGGGCACAGCTATGTTTCCTGGTGCAAAAGGTATGCTGAACACAGATGCATTGCCAAAGACCTAGGGGCAGATTTACAAGCCCCTTGCACCACTTTTGCGTCATTTTTAACATGGGAAAAATGACGCAAAAGTGGCGCAAGGGGCTTGTAAATCTGCCACTAGGTTTGGAAAATGTGGACATTAAATGGATTGCACAGAGAGGATTAAAGTGGCACCAATTGATGCCTGTGGTTAAAATCTTTTTGCATCTCCAACCCCCTGACCTCATGATTGGGCACTGTGATGGCAATGACCTAGGCACATTGACTGGGGTAGGTCTGGAAATGCTAATGAAGGACACCTTTGCACAATTGATGTTGCTTTTGCCTCAAACTGTCTTTGTATATTCTAATATATGCCAAAGACAGAAATGGAACTGGTCAAATCAATTCTGTCCACAGTTTGAGAAAGCTAGGAAGAATGTCAATAAAGCTGTTTCTGCATACCTCAGAGATCATAGAATGGGGTCCATCTACAACAACAATCTACATTTTGATATGGACAACATCTACATAAGTGATGGAGTGCACTTCACTGATCAAGGGAACAGAGTCTTCCACAACAACCTAAAGCTCTGTGTCCGCACTTACATGTAGCTTCAACAAAGTCAGAATGAAAACAAGGGCTCTTCTTAGAGCCACCCTATAACCCAACATATAATCTTACTTTTTTTAAAACATACATACTCTTTTTTTTTATTTTGCCTGGAGTCGCGAACCCATAGCGGTTATGCAGGAGGGCTGCGCTGAGAGCCACGATGGAGTTGCGACTCCAAGCACGCGAGAAAAAAAAAATGCCCCCCATTCTTATAACTCAAACTCTGCCTCGGGGACCCCATCCCCCGAGGCCCAGCCATTTTATATATTACACACACAAAAAAACCTACCCCCCCCACGGCTTTTTTGATGCCCCGGGGACCCCATCCCCCGGGGCATGCCCTCAAGTTGGGGACCGTGGGGGGAGCCCCAATGCCCCTGCGGTCTCAGCCGGCTCCCCGCATCCTCGGGAGCCAGCATTGCTTTTGGACAAGGGTAGCTGCTGACATGCAGCTCCCCTTGTCCAAAAGCAATAAGCGTCACTTCATGGAAGCGAGAGCAGGTTTCCTGCTCTCGCTTCCATGAAGTGAAGCATAGTTTGCAATGACAGGGCGGGAGCCATGCTCCCGCCCTGTCATTGCAAACTGCAATGTCCTGGGGTGGGCACCCCGGGACATTGCTGGAGCCGGACCTGGGGGGTGGCGGTGCCCAGGGTCAAGGAGGGCTCCAGGAGGGGGGCCACGTGGCCCCCCTCCAAACTTGTAAATAGCCCTAGGAAGGTGGTGGTCCCCGGGGCAGGGGGACCGCAACGGACCCCCACATTACAATAAATAGAGTCCCGGGAGGTGGTGGTCCCCGGGGCTTAGGGGGGCGTACGAGGCCCCCCTAAATAAATAAAAGCCTAAGGGAGGTGGTGGTCCCCGGGGTTTGGGTGGCCCACGAGGCCCCCGAATAATAAAGTAAAGCCCCAGGGAAGTGGCGTCCCTGGTGCTTGGGGGGACAGCGAGGCCCCCCACCCATAACTATGAAAAGCCCCAGGGAGGTGGGCCCCCGCATATATATTCCATATTGCCCCCGGGAACTGGCCCATCCGGGACCTCATTAAAACGAAGCGCGGCATACTGCGCTTCGTTTAAAAAAAAACAAATTCAGTGGGATTCGCGCACCCAGCGTGAATTACGCCAACAAAAATATATAAATACTTTTTTGGGCCCTGGGGACCAGGCCTAGGGGGTCAGGGTGTTTTTTACCCTGCCCCCTTTTCTTTTTTTTAATCATTTAGTACCCTTTTTTCTTGTGACTCGGTTTTACAGAGTCACAAAATGGCTGCCAACACTTCTTGGTTTGGAGTGTTGACAGCCAATCAAAATGAAGCTCGAGCTTGGGAGGGTTCGCGAATCCACCGCGGTCACCAGATATCGATATTTTTTATTTTAACATTTCTCAGGAACTACTGAACGGATTTACACCATTTAGAGCAAAGAGTGCACTCTGGAACAACAGCTACCTCTCTGCCAAATTTGCTGTAATTCCGTTCAGCAGTTCGGGCTGTAGCCGCGACAAAAGTTCCTATGGAAATTAACATGGAGAAAACGCGTTTTGGGACCCCCTTTTTTCTCGGCCCCCGCTTGACGAATCCCCCCACAAAACTTTCAAGACAGGAGCTGACTGGAGCGCCCCATTAGTTCTGAAAATTTTGCGAAGATTCGTCAAACGGTCAAAGATATTGGCAAATCAAAAACGCTTTTCCTATGGAAACTAGGTCCTAACTTTAACGACCTACTGGCGACCAAGTAGATCTCCCTCGTTTGACGGAAGAAATCCAGCCACACCAGTAGGGCAATTTCATTAGTTCTTTATTATGGCAAAACGAGGATAACGCGTTTCAACCTAAACAGGTCTTGGTCACATAACCACAGTCCTCCGTGTATGGACATATGTACAGCAACACGCAGGACATGACTTGGTAGTGAATATTGAAGACAGACTTCAGCTGAAGAGTTCTTCAAGCAGTGTGTGTTTCAGTAACAACATAAAACAAAACATATGTGCAAAAAATACATCGGGCAGATTTACAATGAAAGTGACTAAGTGCATTCCGCAAGCCATTTGGCTGTGCCGCACTGAGTCACTTTCAAAGCACAGGAATGCAACATATTTACAACAATATGTCGCATCTCTGTGCTTCCCCCTATGCTGGCACACAAACTGCAGCCATGCGCCGGCGCAGGCACCCTTGCACCATGGTGCAAGGTTGCTGCGTCATGGGGCGATTGTTTTCCTGCACAAAAACAATCACTACAGGCATTTTCCTCTTCGAATGCGTGCTGTAGAATGCAACACGCATTGAAAGAGGAAAAAACAAGGAGAAATGAAAACATTTCTCCTCGTTGTGCCTCCCTACGCCTCCCCTGGGGAGGAGTAGCATTCACACACATTTCCAGATTTACAATTCCTCGTAAATCTGGATATGTGTCTGGTTCCATGGGTGTTGCGTGGGAACACCCACAGCAACACCCATGGAACGCCCCTTCCATGCAAAGTGCTGCGTGTAAAGGGGCCATATTTACAAGGACAGGAAAAGTCACGGAAGGTGGCTTTTCCTGTCCTTGTAAATATGGAGCAGTAAAATGTGCCACCAGTACATCACAAACAGTGACGTACTGGTGGCGCAGGGGGCTTTTAAATCTGCCCCACCATGTCTGAGCCCGATTTACAAAATCAAAACTAATCGCTATTTTTAAACAGATATATATATATATTTTTTAAAATATATATAGGCCATTGACAAAGGCAGTGTTGCCGAAACGCGTCTGTGCGCGTACCCCTAAACCAATAAATTATTGGAATCTACCCCCGTGAGTGCTGGTCCTCTTTTCAAGGAGCTGTGAAATGTCCAACTAACTATAACATCCCTGAAACCTATGGTTTTTTCAGTGAATTTCTAAGGTTTTTAAAATGCTAATTTCTAACTATAACGTGCCTGAAACCTATGGTTTTTTCAGTGAATTTCAAAGGTTTTTTAAATGCTAATTTCTAACTATAACGTCCCTGAAACATATGGTTTTTTCAGTGAATTTCAAAGGTTTTTTAAATGCTAATTTCTAACTATAACATACCAGTCGCGTTTCCAGAGTGGTGGAGACAGGTGAGCGTGGCCTCCGAAACACCTCTTAGCAATCCCACTGTATGGGATTTACTGGAGGTAACAGGAGGAGTAGTTAGCCCCCAATGTCAACCTTGGGGGCCAACTACCCCTTTTATTACCACCAGTAAGTCCCACACAGCAGGATTGCCAACTTCTTATATCAGGCCCGCCCCCTCCCTGCACCAATGTGCAAACGCGCCCCTAGCACGTTGTAAGTTGGGGGATTAAGTCCCCTTGAATCCTGAGGGTCCCTGGGGGCCAACTAGCCCACCAGGTACCTCCAGTAAGTGCTACAGAGCTGCTTTGCAGAGAGGTGGTCCGAGGCCATGCCCCTTTTTATACCTCTCTGCAACGCAACTCTATTGCACTTACTGGAGGTAGCTGGTGGTCTAGTTGGACCCCAGAGACCCTCAGGATTCAAGGAGACTTAATCCCCCAACTTACAATGCGCCAGAGGGCCCGTTTGCACAGTGGCGAAGGGAGGGGTTGGGGCCTGATGTGACAAATGTGCAAACATGCCCCATGGCGTGTTTTAAGTTGGGGGATTAAGTCCCTTGATTCCTGAGGGTCCCTGGGGGCCAACTAGCCACCAGGTACCTCCAGTAAGTGCCACAGAGCTGCGTTGCAGAGAGGTGGTCCAAGGCCACGCCCCTTTTTACACCTCTCTGCAACGCAACTCTGTTGCGCTTACTGGAGGTACCTGGTGGGCTAGTTGGCCCCCAGGGACCCTCAGGATTCAAGGGGACTTAATCCCCCAACTTAAAACGCGCCACAGAGCGCGTTTGCACACTTGTCACATCAGGCCCTGCCCCCTCCCTGCATCACTGTGCAAATGCGCCCCTTGGTAGAACCGAGTCACAAGATGGCTGCCAACACTTCCTGGTTTGGAGTGTTGGCAGCCAATCACAGTGAAGCTCGTGCTCAGGAGGGTTCGCGAATCCACCGCTGCCCTAGATATTGAAACTTTTTCTTTTTCTAATTTCTCAGGAACTACTGAACGGATTTACACCATTTAACAAAAAGGACTCTTTCTGAACCAAGGGCTACCTTTTTGCCAAATTTGGTGTAATTCCGTTCAGCAGTTCGGGCTGTAGCTTTGTCTAAAGCTTCCTATGGAAAATAACATGGGGAAAACGCGTTTTGGGACCCCCCTTTTTTTCTCGGCCCCTGCATGACGAATCACCCCGAAACTTTCAAGACAGGAGCTGACCGGAGCGGGCCACTAGTTTTGAAAATCTCACGAAGATTCGTCAACCGGCGCCAAAGTTATTGAGAAAACAAAAAACGCTTTTCCTATGGAAACTAGGTCCTAACTATAACTACCTACTGGCGACCGCCAGTAGGTAATATATATATATATTCAAATAAAAATACTCACTTGCACTTACAGCTGGGTCTGTTATTGTTTGTTCCGGTTTCCAAGAGATTTGGGATTTCTGGGATCTTTGTGGCGAAACTTTCGGCATTTAATTTACCGGGATTGCTTCCCCGGTATTCAACAGACCCCTCCTTCGGACCTGGGCTAAGGAGCAGGAAGCAGTTCTTTTGGTGCTCCGGAATTGATTTAGTGTTCCTGTCAGGACTAGCTGCGGCAGCCCCCGGACCACATTTACCTTTCCCGGAACCAGCAACGAGAGCTGCGCTACGAGTCGGATGACCCAGGGTGCGCTGAGGAACTGCTAAAGTATTGTAGGTGCAGCAGTCGTATGTGTTAAAAATCATCACTGTATTCCCTAGTGGACAAAATAGAACTATGTCCAGATAAAAAGTGTTGGTGCGAATAAAGTGCAAAAAGTGCATGGAATAATAAAAAATGGTGTTAAAAAAGTTAAAATTTCATGGATTCAAGGGGCAAGGCCGATGTTAAAAGATATGTTGAATTAGTGCAGTAATATAACGATGGGAGCCATTTTACAGACATGTATAAAAATCTTCGCTGGAATTTAAGCCCAGTGGCATCTTAGTGTCAAGTTCTAGGATGTATTTAGTCTCCAGAGCTCGCAAGAGGGCTTCACGGTTGCCTCCTCGTCTGAGGGGCAACACTGAGTCGATGACAAAATATTTTAGAAGCTTACTCTTGTTGTCATGGTGTTCCTTGAAATGACGAGCCACTGGGTAGGATGCATCGCTCCCACTGATTGCCCTAATGTGCTGGAGTATCCGTTTGTGGACCTGCAGCTTGGTGCTACTAACATATTGCAGGCCACACGGACACTCCAGCACATAGACAGCAAAATCAGTCTTGCATGTAAACATCCTATAGATTGGGCTTGGGGCATCGCAGAAGGGGATCTTATATTCTGTTTTGTTAACACCATGTCTGCAGACTTTACAGCTGGTGCATCTTCTGAAGCCCTTACTGGAAAGGAGCCATGATTTATTAATGACTAACTCATGACTGGTTTTCACTAGAGAATCGCTCATGGAACGTTCTTTCCTGAATGTAATCTCAGGACTAGCTGCCATTAGATCCCCAATGACAAGGTCATTCTGTACCGTAAATCAATTCCGGAGCACCAAAAGAACTGCTTCCTGCTGCTTAGCCCAGTACAAACATTGCGATTTAAGCAGATATCGCCATCTGTGAACACATGATCTGTGACCAAATTCTTCTATCAGGTATTTTAAAACTCTTTGACATGTTGGTCCCCTCTCATGTTTATTACAAATAGATGACAACCATTCGATGTTCTATTTTTGAGCGGTGGTCCATTAGACTTGTCACCAAGTAGCCTGATGTGTCCTTCATGTGAATCTTAACCCACTAGGGTTTTATTTTTCTTTGCACAACAGTGTTTGCACTATGTTTAAATGAGATTTTTATAAATGTTTTTTTTTAAAAATCGTTTTTACTGCTTGTACTTTTAAATACTGATTAATTACACATACAAAGTGTTCTTAAACAAAAAGTATTTTTAAGCTATTTATTGCGGTGCTTTGTGTCGAATGGCCATCTATTCTGATATGGTAATATATTTTTTCTATGTCCATTGTTGGTGTAGGCATAGGCAACCAATCACGTTGGGTGTTACTCTGCACTTTGCACTCTAAATGTTGGCATACTACTCACAAGGCGCTATGTGAACAAGGCCTCTGGCAGGCTGAAACGCGTCATGGCAGGCATGCTGAGCTTCAAATAAAAATACTCACTTGCACTTACAGCTGGGTCTGTTATCGTCTGTTCCGGTTTCCAAGAGATTTGGGATCTTTGTGGCGAAACTTTCGGCATATATATATATATATATATATCCAAAGAAGTATGCCGATAATAGCCAGTCCCTTCCTTTCGACACCGGTGCCAGCAGCGGCAACGACAAGCCGCTAAATATATACCAAATCGTTCATTTTCGGATAATCCCAAATGAAGAACAGCGGCACACCAAAGGACAACACAATTAGTTTTATATATATACACAAACTATGGAACAAATTCAGAGACAGGATCAAACAAGTATGTCCAGCGTGGAAAGCTCTGAAGCAAGTTCGGGGGACGAAGGAGCGACGTTGACAAGGCCAAGGATGGATTTTTCCGGGGAGATGCAATTGGTACGCATGACGACAAGGGGAAAGGGAAGAGGAGCCCCACCTCCATCACCACCGGGACTGGGAGAACGAAAAGAACAAGGCGCAGCAGGAAGAGGCAGGGGAAGAGGAAAGGAAAAGAAAGGGAAATAATAAACAAAGAACCTACGATGGAGGACAATTTGGTGATTAATCTTTCTAGTAAAAATCTTAACGTCAAACACATGAACCTGCTGAATAAAGGCTTGACATTTTGCCCCAACTCTGGCATGGACTTGGCTTCTACTCGTGTGGATCTATATAAATTTTGTAGAAAATTAAAATTGAAAAAATACTTTGCAAATAGACCCACACGTATCGTAAGATCAGAAACATCACTCACGAATCTGACGAGTGAAGATATTGAGTCCTTGAGAATTATGCAGAGCCTGTCGAATGAAGAATTACAACAAGAATCCCAGCCAGACTTGGCAACAGCAATGAACGTATGTGCCGTTGTAGGTATTGAGACTAACTTGACCGCCAGGAGTGGTTGTAAAGGAAGATCCAAATTTTGCCCGCAGTTACCACCAGGAAACAGGGTGGATGTCTTTCAGGAATTAGTGGCAGAAGACCTGAGGGACATCTATGTTAAAACATCAGAACACAGTAACCCAATAAACACCAACATGTCGAGGGATGACTGGTGGGCATTATCAGACCTGCGGAAAGATGTGAACATAATCATCAAACAATCCGACAAGGGTGGGAATGTCGTTGTGATGGACCGGAGTAAATATCTTCAAGAGGTCAGAAGACAATTGGGGGATGCCACCAAGTACGAAAAACTGAAATCTAACCCCACCAACGACATGAAATCAATCTTCCACGAAAAATTGAAAAAATGGCAGGGAATAGGCGTTATTGATGACAACGAATTGCGTTACTTGAAGACAGATTACCCCATCTTGCCGACACTGTATGTACTGCCTAAAGTACATAAGAGTCTAGAAAATCCTCCTGGGCGGCCAATTGTTAGTTCTTGTGGTTCTTTGCTGGAAAACACCTCCAGGTTCATTGATATTTTCCTCTTCCCCTATGTTGCTGATCTTCCATCATATTTACGGGACTCAATGGATTTCCTTAATAGAATCAACAACATACACTGGAAACCTAACTACATCATGGCCACAATTGATGTGGTCTCATTATATACCTCCATCATCCATACAGATGGTTTGAAGGCATGTGAATATTTTTTAAGATCGAGATCTCTGAGTTTATTGAGCCATACTAACATGCTCCTCGAAATGATGTCCTTTTGCCTTAACAACAATGTGTTTGTATTTGATGGAAAATTCTACAGGCAGAACCAAGGCACTGCTATGGGGACATCATTTGCGCCCACATATGCCAATCTCACCATGGGCTTTTGGGAGGCAGAGTGCTTATGGTCAGAGAACAACAACGTCGACTTGGAGAGGGTGGTGCTTTGGGTCCGTTATATAGATGACTTGTTTCTTATCTGGGAAGGGGAGGAAGAGGAGCTGAAATGTTTTCTGTCATCTTTGAATACAAATTCCCTCAACCTTCAATTCACCTATCTATATAGCAGAACCTCTGTGGATTACTTAGACATCAGGGTCTATATTGAAAATGAGAAAATATGCACCACCCTCTTCCGCAAGACCACATCTTGTAACAGCATTTTACAAGCTAACAGCGCACACCCAAAAGCCCTAAAATGGAGCATCCCCTACGGAGAGTTTCTACGGGTGCGCAGGAACTGCTCGGTGGAGGTGGAGTTCAACAAACAGGTCTCTATAATGTTTGATCGTTTCCAGAGAAGGGGATATCCCTTGATGGTCCTAGAGGATGCGCGAATAAGAGCATCCAATGCCAAAAGAGAGGATTTACTACTACCGAAAAACATCATAACAGAATCTGTATTAAATGAGGAACCTGTGAGATTCATCACGGATTTTAACAACTCGAATCAGAGGATCAGGCAGGTGATCAACAAACATTGGAGTGTGCTTAAAAAAGATCAGGAGTTAAATTCCTTCATCAAAGAAAAAGCAAATATCACCTACAGAAAAGTACCCTCATTGGGAGGCCTTTTGACACAAAGCTACTTCTCAAGTAAAACTGTATATCAGCAAAAAACAACTTGGATATCACAGAAGGGCTTTGTGAAATGCACAAAATGTAAAGCTTGCAATTATGGCCGCAACAGGACAGAAATTACAACAATTCAAGGCCTGAAAAAAGTTATTAAAGATAAGATCACGTGTGAATCCACTTATGTGGTCTACCTTTTGGAGTGTATATGCGGCCAGAAATATATTGGCAGTACTGTGAATAAATTAAAATTGCGTATCCTCCAACATTTGCGAGCCATATCAAATAAGGACTTTACTTATGCAATGGCCAAACATATCTGGAGAGAACATGAAGGAATTTTAAACAAGAATAAACTCTCATACTCTGGTATTGAACAAATAACATCTCATATCAGAGGGGGAGATAGAGAGTTGACATTGAGACGTGCAGAATCGAGATGGATTGTCAACTTAGGAACAGAGATACCATGGGGACTAAATGCTGATGCGGAATTATACACCTTTCTGTAAAAACATTCCTGGTTCTCCTCGTCTTAATGGAATGTCCTGATTTTATTTGCATTTTTATGCCAGGCATGTGATAGGTATAGGATCACAAACAATGGGCCTGATGTTGATTAATTAACTCCGTCTGATCCATATGAATTGCATTGATGTATCCCGTTTAAGACTTTTAATTATTGTGATCATGTGTAATTTTTGCATTGGCCATTTTTAGAATCGTGGTAAACAAACTGATTATTTATGTGGGCTTTTTAACAGAAATATTGATGCGGGGTAGCCATGAATAGATGAATTTCTATCGGTAGTAATCTTAGATTATGAAGGATTGCTTTCCATATAGATTAGGAATTTACGTTAACATTAAACAGGACAGCATTCATCTAATTGGGAAGCAATTTGGCCATCTTTTGGGGATTAAGGGAGGTGGCTGGTTTTAGACCATGATATATAATATGGTTTTTAACATATAGGCACCTGGCACTTTATTATGGAGTGCGCAATACATAGGAACAAATGTATAGCACTTCAGTATAAGCTGGAGAGTAACTGGGAGGGGATTAGTGATAGTTGGTCAGGATAACTAACATCATTCTCTTCTATATCCAGCAATTTCGTCCTTATGCACCCATTCCCCATCTTCTAGAACAAATGGTAGCCGCACTTTTGCACTTTAATATGTATATGCACTTTGAGGTTCTTTCTGCTATTTTGCACATATTTATCTCCGGATTTTGTACATACATGTTGGAGAAACAACACAATGCATTTTTTTAGAAGCATGAGTCACTTTAATTGTCTGTTCCTGAAGGGATATAAGATGAATAATTGTATCAGAATTAGACGAGTAGATATGACCAAAGAATTGGCCATATGGGACCAAGAGGCTTGGGAGGATTCATCATACAGTAATGACTGAATGTCAGATTATGACTCCAGGGCTGTCTATTTGTGAATTAGTTGGGATAATAACAAAGAGTTGAACTTGGCAAATTATCTATTTAAATTTTGGAATAAGAATGCGACAACTTTTGCTTTGCCATGCAATCCACCTAGTATAAATGTAATGAGTTGATATTTGTACTTCACAAGTGGATATTATGAAAAGAGATATGCAGATTGAAAAAATGAAAATAGAGATTGAAAAAGAATTTTCGTTTAAATGTCATAATGTAATTGAACACAATGCATGTATATGTCCCCTTTAAGAAACTGACCTTGTTTTTAATTGGTGGTGGGGGGAATGAGCCATGCTTCCCCTTTAAATAGCACATTTTGTTCTGCACATGTTGACCCAGTAGAAGGCGCAAGCCGAAACGCGTAGGTCATTTCTGTTTTTGTATGCACCTCCTGCACTTTGCTTTGAGAGGCTTCTAATGCAAGGGGCCTCCGGAAACAACGAAAATTAATAAAGCCCTTCGGAAGCCAGTTCCTGGTAGTGCCGTGCTTCATTTCGCCCTGGAAATTATGTGTCAAGAGTGAAGGGCATTTGTGTGGAGTAAGTGAAGGAATATATATATACATATATATATATATTCACTGAAAAAACCATAGGTTTCAGACAGGTTATAGTTAGAAATTAGCATTTAAAAAACCTTCGAAATTCACAGAAAAAACCATAGGTTTTAGGGACAGTTATAGTTAGTTGGACATTTCACTCGTACAAAACCCGTGAAATTCCCCTGTTATAGTTAGTTCAGCTAACTATAACTCGCGCCCCGCAATGCACTGCTGATGACGTCACATATTACATCACTCATGACATGGTCAGTGACATCACTGATGACATCACTGATGACATCTCAAATGACATCACTGATGACATCATCCAGTGACTGTGTGTTTCTGTAAAGTTTAAATATTTTTAATATATATAGGAAAAGACGTATTGAAGAATGAGTGGGTGTGTAAGTGTCTGTATGGATGATTTAGTAAGTGCGTGAGTGACTCTATAAGTGAGTGATTTAACGTATCTTACTGAATGCATGGGTTAGTGACTAAACTGGGTGAATGTCTGTATCCGTTTGTCTGTTGCTGTGTAAGTGGCTGCATGTGTTTGTGAATAGCTACATGAGTGTCTATATGAGTTATTGAATGGTTGTCTGAGTATCTGTATGGGTGCCTGAGTGTTTGTGTGGGAGGGGTGTGTGCGACTCTGTGCATAGATGTGTGAGTGGGTGATTCACTGGGTGGATGGTTTCAAGAGTGCATCTGTGATAGACTGTATGGGTGGGTAAGTGTGTGTAAGAGTGTGTTAGTGAGTGAATGTATGTCCCAGTGGTACATGTGTGAGTAACTACATATGTGAAAGGCAGTATATATGTGTGTTGGAGTATATAAATAGATATAAGCGAGAGAGAGTGATTGTGATAGTGGCTGTATGGATGAGTGTGTGCTTGTATCAGTGATTGTATAAGAGCGTAACAATGTGGTAGTATTTGTATGATTAAGTGAGCTGGTGTGTGTATAACTGTATAGGTGAGTAAATGGCAGTGTGTTTAATTATTTGCATGACTGACTAGGTGTGTGAGTACCTCTATGGATGAGTGGCGGTGTTTGAGTGTCTATATAGGAGTAAAAGTGCATATGATAGTCCTGTACTGAGTGACCATAAGTATGAGTGACTGTACGGGTGAGTGAGTGGATGTGTGTGTGTAGACCTAAGAATCAGTGAGTGGGTATGTAGTTATTGGTGTTGGAGTGTCTATGGTTTTCCGAATGGCAGTTTGTAATTTAGATTGGGTGTATCAAAGGTTATATTAGGGTGTGAGGAGGTGCATCAGATTATCACGTGGATGATGTCATCAGTGATGTCATTTGAGATGTCTTCAGTGATGTCATCAGTGATGTCACTGACCATGTCATGAGTGATGTAATATGTGATGTCATCAGCAGTGCATTGCGGGGGCGCGAGTTATAGTTAGCTGAACTAACTATAACAGGGGAATTTCACGGGTTTTGTACGAGTGAAATGTCCAACTAACTATAACTGTCCCTAAAACCTATGGTTTTTTCAGTGAATTTCAAAGGTTTTTTAAATGCTAATTTCTAACTATAACGTGTCTGAAACCTATGGTTTTTTCAGTGAATTTCAAAGGTTTTTTAAATGCTAATTTCTAACTATAATGTGTCTGAAACCTATGGTTTTTTCAGTGAATTTCAAAGGTTTTTTAAATGCTAATTTCTAACTATAACGTGTCTGAAACCTATGGTTTTTTCAGTGAATTTCAAAGGTTTTTAAATGCTAATTCCTAACTATAACGTGCCTGAAACCTATGGTTTTTTCAGTGAATTTCAAAGGTTTTTTAAATGATAATATTTAATTGTAATATTAGTTACATGTATTTTTTTGATACTAATTTTCTACAGATGTTTATCTGTTTATTTTTACATATTTAATATTTTTTTTAAATATTTATATTTTTTTAATATAAATTGTAAAAAATGTTTTCAAAAATATTGCAACGGAAATATTTTTTGTTTTGTTTTATATTTTGTTAATACATTTTTTTTTTTTTTGGAGTCGCGCACCCGCAACGTACCTTACAAGATCAGTGCGCGGATTGTAGCCGCCATTTTCTGAAAGTCGTGAAGGATCCGCGTAGGGTGTGCGACAGGTGCGTGTTTTACAGTTACGCGATATACGTATGTTACGTGTTGTGCGCGATTAGTATGCGACCGGTTCGCGCTTCTTACATTTACACATTCGTGACACATGCGCATTATACTACGCGGCGCTTGCGCGGACACGCGCCCCGCGTGACGTCATATGCGTGCTGTACGCGCTGTGTACGTGACTCCCGCAAATTTTTATATGTTCTAAAATGACATATATATGTCTTTAATACACATATTAGGGCCAGACATTATCTTAGTTATGCATAAAAATAATATATTTTTACTTGTAATAAACTTATATTACTTTTAAATGCAATTTCGCGACTTCGCGTTGGGTGCGTGCTGCGTGTGCGCATGGTACGCGGATCCCATGTGACCTGAAAAAAAACCTTTTGATTGGTTGATAACATTTCCAATTGTAACTATTGAAGGACCCCACCCATTTCCATCATTCTTCTTTGAGCTTCTTTGGAGACACATCTCTACATTGAAGAACTATTGGTGTTTGAGAAATAAGAAGATGGCTTCCGGACAACAACAAGAAGATATTTCAGAACATTCTTCCGAGGAAGAATTTGTCCAGGAGAATCCACGTCCTCAAAGGTCTGTGTCAGTGGTGTGGAAGTTTTTACTTTTCCTGAGGGGCAGAAAAAAGTGAATGCCACAAAAGTCACCTGCCGGATCTGCGAGAGAGTGCTCTCTAGAGGTAGTGCCGAAAAAAAATATTCTTGTGGTACTGCCTCTTTGTACAAACATCTCAAAACGATCCATCCACTAAACCTGGCTCGGGAGGAGTGTCGGAGAGGTGCAAGCAACCAACCACCTGCAGTTCCTTCCACATCTGGTACTGCAACAACTACAACATCACTGGACCTACGTCCTGAATTTGCTTTTTTTAAGCAGCACTGTGTAAAGTGCAACAAACTCATCTCTTTTGGAGAACAATCAGTTGAAGCTGTTTGTGCTGCACAGCGAAATCATCATTGTTAGACTTCTGTTTTTTTTGTGTTTTCCGGGAATGGCAGTTAATTCCTGAGGTTTCCTGTTTTTTTCCATCTTGTTTGTTTATTATTTTTGAAAAAACACCCAAAAAATAACAAAATAGTTAAAAAAATACAAAAAAAATATAAAAGGAAAAAAAGAAAAAAAAAAGTTATTTTCAGAACTAACTTCTCTGGTTAAAGAAAGAACTATATTTCTATGTTAATGTGTGGAAGGTTGGTTGAATGTATATGTATAGCTTACTTGACTGAAAGAATGCATTAGTAGTATATTGTGAATGTATAGCAGTGTGACAATGTAAGCTCTTTAGCTGCAGTGTGCTGTGGTACTTCCGACGCACAGGGATGCAACGTAAGTAAATAAATATGTTGCAACTGCATGATTCCCTCTGCAGCGCTGCACAAATTGCAGACATACAGTGACACAGGCATACTTACAGCATGGTGCAAGTATGTCTGTGTCGTGAAGATATTGTTTTATTGTAGGAACAGACACCTTCCTACACAAAAACAATAATTAAAGGCATTTTCCTCTTTCAATGTATGCTGTGAAATACTGCATACATTGAAAATGAAAAAAATGATGAGAAATGAAAACAATTCTGCTTGGATTTCTAGGTGTTGCTGAATGAGTCAACAGAGGACTGCAAGGGGAGTGACAGGATGTTTGCTGGAGTGTATGGATAGTGACTTAGGAATTGAAGGTGTGAAAGACATGTGTGTAGGTGGTTAGAGAACCACATGCATAGTGGATAGGGGTTTGAAGCAGTCTATGTGCTAAGGCCTGGGTCACTGAATGAGTACTTGAGTACTGAATGAACGATTAGAGTACTGCAAGGAGAGTGCCTGGGTGAATGTATAAGTGGTTGGGTTTTGGCGCAGCGAATGGATTTATAGGTGTTGCTGAATGAGTCAACAGAGTACTGCAAGGGGATGACAAGATGTTTGCTGGAGTGTATGGATAATGACTGGGCAATTGAAGGTGTGAAAGACAAGTGTGTAGGTGGTTAGAGAAACGCATGCATAGTGGATAGCCGTTTGAAGCAGTCTATGTGCTAAGGCCTGGGTCACTGAATGAGTACTTGGGTACTGACTGAACGATTAGAGTACTGCAAGGAGAGTGCCTGGGTGAATGTATAAGTGGTTGGGTTTTGGCGCAGCGAATGGATTTGTAGGTGTTGCTGAATGAGTCAACAGAGGACTGCAAGGGGAGTGACAGGATGTTTGCTGGAGTGTATGGATAGTGACTGGGGAATTGAAGGTGTGAAAGACAAGTGTGTAGGTGGTTAGAGGACCGCATGCATAGTGGATAGGGGTTTGAAGCAGTCTATGTGCTAAGGCCTGGGTCACTGAATGATTACTTGGGTACTGACTGAACGATTAGAGTACTGCAAGGAGAGTGACTGGCTGAATGTGTAAGTGGTTGGGTTTTGGCGCAGCGAATGGATTTGTAAGTGTTGCTGAATGAGTCAACAGAGGACTGCAAGGGGAGTGACAGGATGTTTGCTGGAGTGTATGGATAGTGACTGGGGAATTGAAGGTGTGAAAGACAAGTGTGTAGGTGGTTAGAGAACCGCATGCATAGTGGATAGGGGTTTGAAGCAGTCTATGTGCTAAGGCCTGGGTCACTGAATGAGTAGTTGGGTACTGACTGAACGATTAGAGTACTGCAAGGAGAGTGCCTGGCTGAATGTATAAGTGGTTGGGTTTTGGCGCAGCGAATGGATTTGTAGGTGTTGCTGAATGAGTCAACAGAGGACTGCAAGGGGAGTGACAGGATGTTTGCTGGAGTGTATGGATAGTGACTGGGGAATTGAAGGTGTGAAAGACAAGTGTGTAGGTGGTTAGAGAACCACATGCATAGTGCATAGGGGTTTGAAGCAGTCTATGTGCTAAGGCCTGGGTCACTGAATGAGTACTTGGGTACTGAATGAACGATTAGAGTACTGCAAGGAGAGTGCCTGGGTGAATGTATAAGTGGTTGGGTTTTGGCGCAGCGAATGGATTTGTAGGTGTTGCTGAATGAGTCAACAGAGTACTGCAAGGGGAGTGCCAAGATGTTTGCTGGAGTGTATGGATAGTGACTGGGGAATTGAAGGTGTGAAAGACAAGTGTGTAGGTGGTTAGAGAACCGCATGCATAGTGGATAGGGGTTTGAAGCAGTCTATGTGCTAAGGCCTGGGTCACTGAATGAGTACTTGGGTACTGACTGAACAATTAGAGTACTGCAAGGACAGTGCCTGGGTGAATGTATAAGTGGTTGGGTTTTGGCGCAGCGAATGGATTTGTAGGTGTTGCTGAATGAGTCAACAGAGGACTGCAAGGGGAGTGACAGGATGTTTGCTGGAGTGTATGGATAGTGACTGGGGAATTGAAGGTGTGAAAGACAAGTGTGTAGGTGGTTAGAGAACCGCATGCATAGTGGATAGGGGTTTGAAGCAGTCTATGTGCTAAGGCCTGGGTCACTGAATGAGTACTTGGGTACTGACTGAACGATTAGAGTACTGCAAGGAGAGTGCCTGGGTGAATGTATAAGTGGTTGGATTTTGGCCCAGCGAATGGATTTGTAGGTGTTGCTGAATGAGTCAACAGAGGACTGCAAGGGGAGTGACAGGATGTTTGCTGGAGTGTATGGATAGTGACTGGGGAATTGAAGGTGTGAAAGACAAGTGTGTAGGTGGTTAGAGAACCGCATGCATAGTGGATAGGGGTTTGAAGCAGTCTATGTGCTAAGGCCTGGGTCACTGAATGAGTACTTGGGTACTGACTGAACGATTAGAGTACTGCAAGGAGAGTGACTGGCTGAATGTATAAGTGGTTGGGTTTTGGCGCAGCGAATGGATTTGTAAGTGTTGCTGAATGAGTCAACAGAGGACTGCAAGGGGAGTGACAGGATGTTTGCTGGAGTGTATGGATAGTGACTGGGGAATTGAAGGTGTGAAAGAAAAGTGTGTAGGTGGTTAGAGAACCGCATGCATAGTGGATAGGGGTTTGAAGCAGTCTATGTGCTAAGGCCTGGGTCACTGAATGAGTAGTTGGGTACTGACTGAACGATTAGAGTACTGCAAGGAGAGTGCCTGGCTGAATGTATAAGTGGTTGGGTTTTGGCGCAGCGAATGGATTTGTAGGTGTTGCTGAATGAGTCAACAGAGGACTGCAAGGGGAGTGACAGGATGTTTGCTGGAGTGTATGGATAGTGACTGGGGAATTGAAGGTGTGAAAGACAAGTGTGTAGGTGGTTAGAGAACCACATGCATAGTGCATAGGGGTTTGAAGCAGTCTATGTGCTAAGGCCTGGGTCACTGAAGGAGTACTTGGGTACTGAATGAACGATTAGAGTACTGCAAGGAGAGTGCCTGGGTGAATGTATAAGTGGTTGGGTTTTGGCGCAGCGAATGGATTTGTAGGTGTTGCTGAATGAGTCAACAGAGTACTGCAAGGGGAGTGCCAAGATGTTTGCTGGAGTGTATGGATAGTGACTGGGGAATTAAAGGTGTGAAAGACAAGTGTGTAGGTGGTTAGAGAACCGCATGCATAGTGGATAGGGGTTTGAAGCAGTCTATGTGCTAAGGCCTGGGTCACTGAATGAGTACTTGGGTACTGACTGAACGATTAGAGTACTGCAAGGAGAGTGCCTGGGTGAATGTATAAGTGGTTGGGTTTTGGCGCAGCGAATGGATTTATAGGTGTTGCTGCATGAGTCAACAGAGGACTGCAAGGGCAGTGACAGGATGTTTGCTGGAGTGTATGGATAGTGACTGGGGAATTGAAGGTGTGAAAGACAAGTGTGTAGGTGGTTAGAGAACCACATGCATAGTGGATAGGGGTTTGAAGCAGTCTATGTGCTAAGGCCTGGGTCACTGAATGAGTACTTGGGTACTGACTGAACGATTAGAGTACTGCAAGGAGAGTGCCTGGGTGAATGTATAAGTGGTTGGGTTTTGGCGCAGCGAATGGATTTATAGGTGTTGCTGAATGAGTCAACAGAGGACTGCAAGGGCAGTGACAGGATGTTTGCTGGAGTGTATGGATAGTGACTGGGGAATTGAAGGTGTGAAAGACAAGTGTGTAGTTGGTTAGAGAACCACATGCATAGTGGATAGGGGTTTGAAGCAGTCTATGTGCTAAGGCCTGGGTCACTGAATGAGTACTTGGGTACTGACTGAACGATTAGAGTACTGCAAGGAGAGTGACTGGCTGAATGTATAAGTGGTTGGGTTTTGGCGCAGCGAATGGATTTGTAAGTGTTGCTGAATGAGTCAACAGAGGACTGCAAGTGGAGTGACAGGATGTTTGCTGGAGTGTATGGATAGTGACTGGGGAATTGAAGGTGTGAAAGACAAGTGTGTAGGTGGTTAGAGAACCGCATGCATAGTGGATAGGGGTTTGAAGCAGTCTATGTGCTAAGGCCTGGGTCACTAAATAAGTACTTGGGTACTGACTGAACGATTAGAGTACTGCAAGGAGAGTGCCTGGGTGAGTGTATAAGTGGTTGGGTTTTGGCGCAGCGAATGGATTAATAGGTGTTGCTGAATGAGTCAACAGAAGACTGCAAGGGGAGTGACAGGATGTTTGCTGGAGTGTATGGATAGTGACTGGGGAATTGAAGGTGTGAAAGACATGTGTGTAGGTGGTTAGAGAACCGCATGCATAGTGGATAGGGGTTTGAAGCAGTCTATGTGCTAAGGCCTGGGTCACTGAATGAGTACTTGGGTACTGAATGAACGATTAGAGTACTGCAAGGAGAGTGCCTGGGTGAATGTATAAGTGGTTGGGTTTTGGCGCAGCGAATGGATTTGTAGGTGATGTTGAATGAGTCAACATAGTACTGCAAGGGGAGTGACAAGATGTTTGCTGGAGTGTATGGATAGTGACTGGGGAATTGAAGGTGTGAAAGACAAGTGTGTAGGTGGTTAGAGAACCGCATGCATAGTGGATAGGGGTTTGAAGCAGTCTATGTGCTAAGGCCTGGGTCACTGAACGAGTACTTGGGTACTGACTGAACGATTAGAGTACTGCAAGGAGAGTGACTGGCTGAATGTATAAGTGGTTGGGTTTTGGCGCAGCGAATGGATTTGTAAGTGTTGCTGAATGAGTCAACAGAGGACTGCAAGGGGAGTGACAGGATGTTTGCTGGAGTGTATGGATAGTGACTGGGGAATTGAAGGTGTGAAATACAAGTGTGTAGGTGGTTAGAGAACAGCATGCATAGTGGATAGGGGTTTGAAGCAGTCTATGTGCTAAGGCCTGGGTCACTGAATGAGTACTTGGGTACTGACTGAATGATTAGAGTACTGCAAGGAGAGTGCCTGGCTGAATGTATAAGTGGTTGGGTTTTGGCGCAGCGAATGGATTTGTAGGTGTTGCTGAATGAGTCAACAGAGGACTGCAAGGGGAGTGACAGGATGTTTGCTGGAGTGTATGGATAGTGACTGGGGAATTGAAGGTGTGAAAGACAAGTGTGTAGGTGGTTAGAGAACCACATGCATAGTGGATAGGGGTTTGAAGCAGTCTATGTGCTAAGGCCTGGGTCACTGAATGAGTACTTGGGTACTGACTGAACGATTAGAGTACTGCAAGGAGAGTGACTGGCTGAATGTATAAGTGGTTGGGTTTTGGCGCAGCGAACCGATTTGTAAGTGTTGCTGAATGAGTCAACAGAGGGCTGCAAGGGGAGTGACAGGATGTTTGCTGGAGTGTATGGATAGTGACTGGGGAATTAAAGGTGTGAAAGACAAGTGTGTAGGTGGTTAGAGAACCGCTTGCATAGTGGATAGGGGTTTGAAGCAGTCTATGTGCTAAGGCCTGGGTCACTGAATGAGTACTTGGGTACTGACTGAACGATTAGAGTACTGCAAGGAGAGTGCCTGGGTGAATGTATAAGTGGTTGGGTTTTGGCGCAGCGAATGGATTTATAGGTGTTGCTGCATGAGTCAACAGAGGACTGCAAGGGCAGTGACAGGATGTTTGCTGGAGTGTATGGATAGTGACTGGGGAATTGAAGGTGTGAAAGACAAGTGTGTAGGTGGTTAGAGAACCACATGCATAGTGGATAGGGGTTTGAAGCAGTCTATGTGCTAAGGCCTGGGTCACTGAATGAGTACTTGGGTACTGACTGAACGATTAGAGTACTGCAAGGAGAGTGCCTGGGTGAATGTATAAGTGGTTGGGTTTTGGCGCAGCGAATGGATTTATAGGTGTTGCTGAATGAGTCAACAGAGGACTGCAAGGGCAGTGACAGGATGTTTGCTGGAGTGTATGGATAGTGACTGGGGAATTGAAGGTGTGAAAGACAAGTGTGTAGTTGGTTAGAGAACCACATGCATAGTGGATAGGGGTTTGAAGCAGTCTATGTGCTAAGGCCTGGGTCACTGAATGAGTACTTGGGTACTGACTGAACGATTAGAGTACTGCAAGGAGAGTGACTGGCTGAATGTATAAGTGGTTGGGTTTTGGCGCAGCGAATGGATTTGTAAGTGTTGCTGAATGAGTCAACAGAGGACTGCAAGGGGAGTGACAGGATGTTTGCTGGAGTGTATGGATAGTGACTGGGGAATTGAAGGTGTGAAAGAAAAGTGTGTAGGTGGTTAGAGAACCGCATGCATAGTGGATAGGGGTTTGAAGCAGTCTATGTGCTAAGGCCTGGGTCACTGAATGAGTAGTTGGGTACTGACTGAACGATTAGAGTACTGCAAGGAGAGTGCCTGGCTGAATGTATAAGTGGTTGGGTTTTGGCGCAGCGAATGGATTTGTAGGTGTTGCTGAATGAGTCAACAGAGGACTGCAAGGGGAGTGACAGGATGTTTGCTGGAGTGTATGGATAGTGACTGGGGAATTGAAGGTGTGAAAGACAAGTGTGTAGGTGGTTAGAGAACCACATGCATAGTGCATAGGGGTTTGAAGCAGTCTATGTGCTAAGGCCTGGGTCACTGAAGGAGTACTTGGGTACTGAATGAACGATTAGAGTACTGCAAGGAGAGTGCCTGGGTGAATGTATAAGTGGTTGGGTTTTGGCGCAGCGAATGGATTTGTAGGTGTTGCTGAATGAGTCAACAGAGTACTGCAAGGGGAGTGCCAAGATGTTTGCTGGAGTGTATGGATAGTGACTGGGGAATTAAAGGTGTGAAAGACAAGTGTGTAGGTGGTTAGAGAACCGCATGCATAGTGGATAGGGGTTTGAAGCAGTCTATGTGCTAAGGCCTGGGTCACTGAATGAGTACTTGGGTACTGACTGAACGATTAGAGTACTGCAAGGAGAGTGCCTGGGTGAATGTATAAGTGGTTGGGTTTTGGCGCAGCGAATGGATTTATAGGTGTTGCTGCATGAGTCAACAGAGGACTGCAAGGGCAGTGACAGGATGTTTGCTGGAGTGTATGGATAGTGACTGGGGAATTGAAGGTGTGAAAGACAAGTGTGTAGGTGGTTAGAGAACCACATGCATAGTGGATAGGGGTTTGAAGCAGTCTATGTGCTAAGGCCTGGGTCACTGAATGAGTACTTGGGTACTGACTGAACGATTAGAGTACTGCAAGGAGAGTGCCTGGGTGAATGTATAAGTGGTTGGGTTTTGGCGCAGCGAATGGATTTATAGGTGTTGCTGAATGAGTCAACAGAGGACTGCAAGGGCAGTGACAGGATGTTTGCTGGAGTGTATGGATAGTGACTGGGGAATTGAAGGTGTGAAAGACAAGTGTGTAGTTGGTTAGAGAACCACATGCATAGTGGATAGGGGTTTGAAGCAGTCTATGTGCTAAGGCCTGGGTCACTGAATGAGTACTTGGGTACTGACTGAACGATTAGAGTACTGCAAGGAGAGTGACTGGCTGAATGTATAAGTGGTTGGGTTTTGGCGCAGCGAATGGATTTGTAAGTGTTGCTGAATGAGTCAACAGAGGACTGCAAGTGGAGTGACAGGATGTTTGCTGGAGTGTATGGATAGTGACTGGGGAATTGAAGGTGTGAAAGACAAGTGTGTAGGTGGTTAGAGAACCGCATGCATAGTGGATAGGGGTTTGAAGCAGTCTATGTGCTAAGGCCTGGGTCACTGAATGAGTACTTGGGTACTGACTGAACGATTAGAGTACTGCAAGGAGAGTGCCTGGCTGAATGTATAAGTGGTTGGGTTTTGGCGCAGCGAATGGATTTGTAGGTGTTGCTGAATGAGTCAACAGAGGACTGCAAGGGGAGTGACAGGATGTTTGCTGGAGTGTATGGATAGTGACTGGGGAATTGAAGGTGTGAAAGACAAGTGTGTAGGTGGTTAGAGAACCGCATGGATAGTGGATAGGGGTTTGAAGCAGTCTATGTGCAAAGGCCTGGGTCACTAAATAAGTACTTGGGTACTGACTGAACGATTAGAGTACTGCAAGGAGAGTGCCTGGGTGAGTGTATAAGTGGTTGGGTTTTGGCGCAGCGAATGGATTAATAGGTGTTGCTGAATGAGTCAACAGAAGACTGCAAGGGGAGTGACAGGATGTTTGCTGGAGTGTATGGATAGTGACTGGGGAATTGAAGGTGTGAAAGACATGTGTGTAGGTGGTTAGAGAACCGCATGCATAGTGGATAGGGGTTTGAAGCAGTCTATGTGCTAAGGCCTGGGTCACTGAATGAGTACTTGGGTACTGAATGAACGATTAGAGTACTGCAAGGAGAGTGCCTGGGTGAATGTATAAGTGGTTGGGTTTTGGCGCAGCGAATGGATTTGTAGGTGATGTTGAATGAGTCAACATAGTACTGCAAGGGGAGTGACAAGATGTTTGCTGGAGTGTATGGATAGTGACTGGGGAATTGAAGGTGTGAAAGACAAGTGTGTAGGTGGTTAGAGAACCGCATGCATAGTGGATAGGGGTTTGAAGCAGTCTATGTGCTAAGGCCTGGGTCACTGAACGAGTACTTGGGTACTGACTGAACGATTAGAGTACTGCAAGGAGAGTGACTGGCTGAATGTATAAGTGGTTGGGTTTTGGCGCAGCGAATGGATTTGTAAGTGTTGCTGAATGAGTCAACAGAGGACTGCAAGGGGAGTGACAGGATGTTTGCTGGAGTGTATGGATAGTGACTGGGGAATTGAAGGTGTGAAATACAAGTGTGTAGGTGGTTAGAGAACAGCATGCATAGTGGATAGGGGTTTGAAGCAGTCTATGTGCTAAGGCCTGGGTCACTGAATGAGTACTTGGGTACTGACTGAATGATTAGAGTACTGCAAGGAGAGTGCCTGGCTGAATGTATAAGTGGTTGGGTTTTGGCGCAGCGAATGGATTTGTAGGTGTTGCTGAATGAGTCAACAGAGGACTGCAAGGGGAGTGACAGGATGTTTGCTGGAGTGTATGGATAGTGACTGGGGAATTGAAGGTGTGAAAGACAAGTGTGTAGGTGGTTAGAGAACCACATGCATAGTGGATAGGGGTTTGAAGCAGTCTATGTGCTAAGGCCTGGGTCACTGAATGAGTACTTGGGTACTGACTGAACGATTAGAGTACTGCAAGGAGAGTGACTGGCTGAATGTATAAGTGGTTGGGTTTTGGCGCAGCGAACCGATTTGTAAGTGTTGCTGAATGAGTCAACAGAGGGCTGCAAGGGGAGTGACAGGATGTTTGCTGGAGTGTATGGATAGTGACTGGGGAATTAAAGGTGTGAAAGACAAGTGTGTAGGTGGTTAGAGAACCGCTTGCATAGTGGATAGGGGTTTGAAGCAGTCTATGTGCTAAGGCCTGGGTCACTGAATGAGTACTTGGGTACTGACTGAACGATTAGAGTACTGCAAGGAGAGTGCCTGGGTGAATGTATAAGTGGTTGGGTTTTGGCGCAGCGAATGGATTTATAGGTGTTGCTGCATGAGTCAACAGAGGACTGCAAGGGCAGTGACAGGATGTTTGCTGGAGTGTATGGATAGTGACTGGGGAATTGAAGGTGTGAAAGACAAGTGTGTAGGTGGTTAGAGAACCACATGCATAGTGGATAGGGGTTTGAAGCAGTCTATGTGCTAAGGCCTGGGTCACTGAATGAGTACTTGGGTACTGACTGAACGATTAGAGTACTGCAAGGAGAGTGCCTGGGTGAATGTATAAGTGGTTGGGTTTTGGCGCAGCGAATGGATTTATAGGTGTTGCTGAATGAGTCAACAGAGGACTGCAAGGGCAGTGACAGGATGTTTGCTGGAGTGTATGGATAGTGACTGGGGAATTGAAGGTGTGAAAGACAAGTGTGTAGTTGGTTAGAGAACCACATGCATAGTGGATAGGGGTTTGAAGCAGTCTATGTGCTAAGGCCTGGGTCACTGAATGAGTACTTGGGTACTGACTGAACGATTAGAGTACTGCAAGGAGAGTGACTGGCTGAATGTATAAGTGGTTGGGTTTTGGCGCAGCGAATGGATTTGTAAGTGTTGCTGAATGAGTCAACAGAGGACTGCAAGTGGAGTGACAGGATGTTTGCTGGAGTGTATGGATAGTGACTGGGGAATTGAAGGTGTGAAAGACAAGTGTGTAGGTGGTTAGAGAACCGCATGCATAGTGGATAGGGGTTTGAAGCAGTCTATGTGCTAAGGCCTGGGTCACTGAATGAGTACTTGGGTACTGACTGAACGATTAGAGTACTGCAAGGAGAGTGCCTGGCTGAATGTATAAGTGGTTGGGTTTTGGCGCAGCGAATGGATTTGTAGGTGTTGCTGAATGAGTCAACAGAGGACTGCAAGGGGAGTGACAGGATGTTTGCTGGAGTGTATGGATAGTGACTGGGGAATTGAAGGTGTGAAAGACAAGTGTGTAGGTGGTTAGAGAACCGCATGGATAGTGGATAGGGGTTTGAAGCAGTCTATGTGCAAAGGCCTGGGTCACTAAATAAGTACTTGGGTACTGACTGAACGATTAGAGTACTGCAAGGAGAGTGCCTGGGTGAGTGTATAAGTGGTTGGGTTTTGGCGCAGCGAATGGATTAATAGGTGTTGCTGAATGAGTCAACAGAAGACTGCAAGGGGAGTGACAGGATGTTTGCTGGAGTGTATGGATAGTGACTGGGGAATTGAAGGTGTGAAAGACATGTGTGTAGGTGGTTAGAGAACCGCATGCATAGTGGATAGGGGTTTGAAGCAGTCTATGTGCTAAGGCCTGGGTCACTGAATGAGTACTTGGGTACTGAATGAACGATTAGAGTACTGCAAGGAGAGTGCCTGGGTGAATGTATAAGTGGTTGGGTTTTGGCGCAGCGAATGGATTTGTAGGTGATGTTGAATGAGTCAACATAGTACTGCAAGGGGAGTGACAAGATGTTTGCTGGAGTGTATGGATAGTGACTGGGGAATTGAAGGTGTGAAAGACAAGTGTGTAGGTGGTTAGAGAACCGCATGCATAGTGGATAGGGGTTTGAAGCAGTCTATGTGCTAAGGCCTGGGTCACTGAACGAGTACTTGGGTACTGACTGAACGATTAGAGTACTGCAAGGAGAGTGACTGGCTGAATGTATAAGTGGTTGGGTTTTGGCGCAGCGAATGGATTTGTAAGTGTTGCTGAATGAGTCAACAGAGGACTGCAAGGGGAGTGACAGGATGTTTGCTGGAGTGTATGGATAGTGACTGGGGAATTGAAGGTGTGAAATACAAGTGTGTAGGTGGTTAGAGAACAGCATGCATAGTGGATAGGGGTTTGAAGCAGTCTATGTGCTAAGGCCTGGGTCACTGAATGAGTACTTGGGTACTGACTGAATGATTAGAGTACTGCAAGGAGAGTGCCTGGCTGAATGTATAAGTGGTTGGGTTTTGGCGCAGCGAATGGATTTGTAGGTGTTGCTGAATGAGTCAACAGAGGACTGCAAGGGGAGTGACAGGATGTTTGCTGGAGTGTATGGATAGTGACTGGGGAATTGAAGGTGTGAAAGACAAGTGTGTAGGTGGTTAGAGAACCACATGCATAGTGGATAGGGGTTTGAAGCAGTCTATGTGCTAAGGCCTGGGTCACTGAATGAGTACTTGGGTACTGACTGAACGATTAGAGTACTGCAAGGAGAGTGACTGGCTGAATGTATAAGTGGTTGGGTTTTGGCGCAGCGAACCGATTTGTAAGTGTTGCTGAATGAGTCAACAGAGGGCTGCAAGGGGAGTGACAGGATGTTTGCTGGAGTGTATGGATAGTGACTGGGGAATTGAAGGTGTGAAAGACAAGTGTGTAGGTGGTTAGAGAACCGCATGCATAGTGGATAGGGGTTTGAAGCAGTCTATGTGCTAAGGCCTGGGTCACTGAATGAGTACTTGGGTACTGACTGAACGATTAGAGTACTGCAAGGAGAGTGCCTGGGTGAATGTATAAGTGGTTGGGTTTTGGCGCAGCGAATGGATTTGTAGGTGTTGCTGAATGAGTCAACAGAGGACTGCAAGGGGAGTGCCAAGATGTTTGCTGGAGTGTATGGATAGTGACTGGGGAATTGAAGGTGTGAAAGACAAGTGTGTAGGTGGTTAGAGAACCGCATGCATAGTGGATAGGGGTTTGAAGCAGTCTATGTGCTAAGGCCTGGGTCACTGAATGAGTACTTGGGAACTGAATGAACGATTAGAGTACTGCAAGGAGAGTGCCTGGGTGAATGTATAAGTGGTTTGGTTTTGGCGCAGCGAATGGATTTATAGGTGTTGCTGAATGAGTCAACAGAGGACTGCAAGGGGAGTGACAGGATGTTTGCTGGAGTGTATGGATAGTGACTGGGGAATTGAAGGTGTGAAAGACAAGTGTGTAGGTGGTTAGAGAACCACATGCATGGTGGATAGGGGTTTGAAGCAGTCTATGTGCTAAGGCCTTGGTCACTGAATGAGTACTTGGGTACTGACTGAACGATTAGAGTACTGCAAGGAGAGTGCCTGGGTGAATGTATAAGTGGTTGGGTTTTGGCGCAGCGAATGCCTTTGTAGGTGTTGCTGAATGAGTCAACAGAGGACTGCAAGGGGAGTGACAGATGTTTGCTGGAGTGTATGGATAGTGACTGGGGAATTGAAGGTGTGAAAGACATGTGTGTAGGTGGTTAGAGAACCGCATGCATAGTGGATATGGGTTTCAAGCAGTCTATGTGCTAAGGCCTGGGTCACTGAATGAGTACTTGGGTACTGATTGAACGATTAGAGTACTGCAAGGAGAGTGACTGGGTGAATGTATAAGTGGTTGGGTTTTGACACAGCGAATGAATTACTACATGGTGCTGTATGGCTGATTGGAAAAGTGCAATTACAAAGACTCACTAGCCTGGAAGCAGTTAGGTGACTACATACATTCTACACATTTCACTACAACACTGCTAGTGTGAATGCCTGACTCATTGTGCGAATCCATAAGCAGTAATTAAGTTCTACTACAAGGTAACTTAATCATGTAAATTAAAACACCCACAGAGCATCTTTCCAGAGATATCTACACCGTCCATCCCCCTTTCTTCACCAGTGTCCTCTCACAGACCATTGTTCATTTTAATACTTAGTTAATTTTACCTTCACAGTAATAGTTATAAAAAACACTAATCATTTTTTCCACTTGTTTTTTTAACTAAAATTTCTGAAAAAATAAAAATTGTAGAATTAGGATCTGTAAAAGAGAAGAAAAAATTGTTATAATATATAATATTATATTTTTTATAACACAACATGATTTTCACATTTTATAAATTATTTTCTTTGTCTTTTTGCTGTTCTCAGAATACATTGAATTTCACTACAAATAGTGATTTCAATGTTACTCATCACATAACAGCGGGCAAAAAAACAAAACAATCAATAAGATTGTTTTAAAAAACCCAAAACTACTTGTAAAATATTTTTAATATACTTAACTATTTATGAACATTACATAAAAACTTCCTGCTCAATAACATACCATATAATACAAATGACAGATATATAAAATGCTCTCTTCTAAGAAAATTTTGTAACTTGAAATTCTATACACAGTAAATGTTTTTCTTTAAAAATATATGCTGAGAGAATGTGCAAGAAAAAGTCCATAATTAAAATATATACTTTTCCTCTAGGCCAAATAGTATTTTTGAAATCCTTTATATTAAAATTGTCCAATAGTAATCATATTAAGACATATTAATAAATTCCTCAGAGGTTGAATTATGTTCCTAAAACTTTGGTTTTAAAAATATTAAGTAGGAATTTGGTAATTCACTAGGCAAACGTTGTTTAAAATCCAATTGAGCATCATTACAATATGTCCATCCTCTATTGCATTTTAAGTACACAGTGTAATGTCCAGATGTTGTAGAAGGACCATGATGGAAAATAATTGATACTGCTACAAAAGTTCTTCCGGATATAGATAGTTGACTTGCTACAAAATGTTTAATTAAAGTTTCCAATTTTCTTCCATCAGCTCTACAACGTTGTATCATTAATATTATATATTGTCCAAATCTTTGTATAAATAATGTTGATAACATTTGTGATTTGCATTGGCTACACTCCATGTTTTGATTTGCTGCTTTAACTAGTTTATTGAAAGACACTGTTTTACAGTCTGGTAATGTCAAATATATAAATTTTTCAGTATCTATGTTAGTTGTACATGTAAACATACAATTTTCACATTCATGTTCCCATTTATAACGAAGGCCAAAAAGATTTTCAATTTCTATTCCTTCATTTTCTAATACTGTAAGCATATACATTAGAAATTCCTGAGCGTCTTGTTGAATATCCTGCGTAAATTGTGTACAACCAGAACATATATCCAAAAGATTACGAATATCAGAAACACTTTGTATTTTCCTTTTATTAGTGTTCAATTTTTCATAAATACAATGCAACATGGAACAAAATCTTTTTTCACGATTTTCCATGATTTGCTGTTGCAAACTTTCTAGAAAAAAAACAACATTGACCACTACATTAGCATAGCAGTTGATACCTGAACTGTTTTCTAACTGATACCCAACAATCTCTTCAATAGTATCCTTTTTCTTTTTGCTTGCAATCTGAACATTATCTTGATTTTTTTCCTTCTCTATAACTTCACTACAGATATTCTCATATCTTCTTTTTCGACCTACTACACGCTTTTCAAATACAGGATATTCACCTAAATTTGTAGTATACGCTCTTCTTAACCTATTATACTCTTTTACACAGTTTGCATCTGCAGTAATCTTTGACTCATCAAAATCAATCAAAAACAATCCAGATAAAGTTCTGACTCGGGACAAAGCAACATATGCCATACCCTCTTTAAACACGCTACTTCCAATGTTCACCAAAGCACTGTCTACACTCAATCCTTGAGATTTATGAATAGTGACTGCATATGCCAGAGAAAGTGGAAATTGTTTCCTACGGACATACAAATCTTTAACAAGCAAAAAACGAACAGAACAACGACCAATTTGTTTTACTTCTTCAATTTGATCAAATTAAATTTTTAAAAATTCTATTCCATCTCTTTTTTGATAATTAACAAAATTCACAACTTTCCCCATTGCTCCATTAACTAAACCTTTTTCCACATCCAAATTACGCCGTAAAATTACTCGACAGTTTACACATAGATATAAATTCTTTTCTAAACCAGCAGTTTTAGATATGGATTTTTCTAAAGAATCCAATTTTGTTTTCAATTTTTCCGTCAAAATAATAGTAATTCCTTCATGCTCTATTTTATCAATGGCTTCCATTTTTATGATTTCTTCATTTTCTAGCTTCAAAAGTTGTTCATTGAATATAGAACACTCACAGAGTGTTGGCATTAAACAAATTATAGATTTACTTTCAGCAATTTTCCTATACATTTTTTCTGGAACTATATTTTCATTTGGAAACAAATTCTTAAATAGTCGACTTAGCAAAGCTTGTTTGCCTTCTTCTCTGAGAACTCCAATTCTTATATCTTGAAGTATAGATCCATAATTAACATCATTTGCCTGTCGCATATTTGTAATGAGTTCTTTGTATTCAAAATATGACCAAATATTAACGTTGCCAACACTTCCCAAAGACTTTCTGGTGTCTTCATGCACAAGTGTTTTAAATACTGGTTGTCCTTTTACAGGAGTAAGTTGCAGAAGATCTCCAAAAACTATGACATGTTTTCCTCCAAATAAGACATCATATTCTGTTTTAAGAATTTGCTGCATTCTTAAATGCACAAAAGCAAGCATTAAGTTTGAGACCATGCTTACCTCATCAATAATTAGAAGTTTCATTTTCTTTAGCACTCTTGAAACTTCATAACAAGCTTCTCCAGATAGCTTATGATATTCCAATTTGTTTTCATGCTCTACAGGTAGCATAAGTAAACGATACAATGTAATTCCTTTAATATTTTGTGCTGCCAACCCAGTTGGAGCAGTTACAACACATGACAAATGTGAGTCAGTTGTTTTCTGCAGATAATTGGTCAATACTTTAATTAAGAAACTTTTTCCTGTTCCAGCTTGACCACTGACATACATTCGGATAGGTTGAAATGATGTGCATGTGCATTCTTTCTTTTCATGAAGAAATCCATGGTCAATCTGTTGTCTCACTTGCTGATATATTTCTTTCTGTTCAACATTTAGTTGTTCTTCCAAGTTTCCTAAGTCCATAATATCTTCTTGAGCTTGATGCATTGCTGTTTCCACCTCATTCATTGCGATTGCTGCTTCATTTTGAACAATTGGTTGTCCTAGTGGATCTTCACTCAGTGGAGCAGAACTTTGACTGTCTTGAGAACTGTCTCTAGCAATCTCAGCTGCAATAGTAGCTTCTTGATCCATTTCATCGTTCAACATTTTCAGATAGTTAGCAAAAACTGGACATTCTATGGTATCTTTACAAGCATTGAAGGCATCTTCATAGCTCTGAAAATCCCCAAGCAATTCCAATTCTGTACGCCACGGTTTGAAGAGTTGCAAAAGTGCTAAATAGTAAAATTCCCTTTTCTGTTCAGTGTCACAACTCAGTTTTTTGTGATTAATCAAATTTCCTTTCCTTTGTTTCACCAAACATCCTTCAGAACCAATAACTGCATATTTTCCATTGTTTATGTTTTCTGTAGTATTCCGTTTAAAACTGTAGTATTGCAGCACTTCATATAGACATATGTTCTCAAGATTATGACTTCTATTTGGATAATATGTATCCAACATGTTTGTTTTGACAATATCTGTACTTTCTGGATCTTTTTCTGCTAAATATTCAATTTCTTGTACAGATTTAAGTACTCGATTTCGTGTTGCAGCAAGACCTAGACTCACCCAAATTATTGATCTAGATTTTGAGTATAAACTTGCAGATGATAACCGATCTGAGCATTCATATGCTCCAATTTCTCGATGGGATAACATCTTCAAACTGAAACTGTATAACTTCTTACTAAGACTCTTCTCATGAGAAATTTCTTCCCACATTTCTTTTAACTCTGTCTTTTCAGATTTTGTTATATAAGATGTCACATACCGGGCAACAGCAATGGAATTATCCACAATATACTGAATATCCATATTAGCATTCCACATTGAGAGAATAACTGGATTATAATCATTGATATATTTTGATTCTTCACTTCTTCTCAAATTATATGTATTTTTGGGTGATTTTCTAGTGATGGTATGTCTCATAGCTGACATAAAACTGTTTACTCTTCCTTTGGATATTACAGGACGTGGAAATCCAAAACGACATTTGGTATAAAACTTTTCCTTAGACTTGTACTTCCGTCGACAGTATTTTCCACATCGATGATTTTGGAATCGTAACACTTGTTGTCTTAAGCTGTTCTCATCTGTTCTTTTTGGTATAGCACATGTCGCATATTCCTCAATAAAAGACAAAACGGTGTCATCCGATTCAGTTCCGAATTTAGGTGCATCCTTAATCCATAACAGCATATGTATATGAGGAGCACCTCTAGCTTGATACTCCTTTCTCCAAAAAAATCTAAAACTTCTCCAAGAGGAGGATTCTTTTTATTGCAGATAAAAGACATCATAGCTTCAAACCTATGATTGAAATACCTGCATACATTAACAGGATCCAAAGAGCACAATTCTCCAGGTGTCTTGTATTCAATATTTTTTAAATATGAATTTGCCTCTCGAAGAAATTCAAGTAAATCATCCCAAGCGTATTCAGCACAGCTTAGGGTAAGAAACCACGTAGGAGTTCCTAAGTTCCTTAGCATACATTTAAGTTCACCATGACGACGATACCAATATTCATTAGTACCACGCTGACATGCCATCAAATTAATCAGCTGAGATTCTAAATGATCATCTTTCTTATGTACTTTATCCATAAATTCCTTTGCTGAAACATTTTGAAGATTTACTCCTGTTTTCAATATGTGGTTCACTGCATATGAAAGTCCTGACAAGTCACTCTCAAACAAAAGATGAAATATATAAGGGATACATTGTCGAAATCTTGAATCTTCTGCATATAATCTAGTTGTTCGATATTCAGATGCAGGAATCTGCACTGGTCGTTCATCATATCGTCCACCTTTTCCAGTTGGAAACAGCTGCGGAAAACAACGAGCTTCCAAACTTTTCTCCCATACACTCATGGGAGTACCCTTTGCTTTTTTCATTTGGAATAATTCAATAGTATTCCCCATCACTTCTTTCGAATGAAGTGGATGTACACTATAATGTTCATAGATTTCTTCACTTTTGGTCATGTCCACTTTTTCAATTTGTCCATTTGACGTTTCAGTATCATCTCCTAAAAGTATTTCTTCTTCTTCCACATATACATTTTTGTAGTAATCATTGTTTTGAATCAGATATAATGTTGCCTTTTGCACTTTCCTAACATCCACTAATTCTTGCCAGATTTTCTTACTCTTAGTAGGAACACCATTAACTAGTATAAGTAGTGGCTCACTTTCTACATTCTCTCCACCAATAGTTTCAATATTTTTCTTTAAATCTAGAGGTAAATATACAACTCTTCCTTTTAATCCTCTCTGTAAATCTGTAGGAGGCAATTTACCTGTTTTAGGCTCCATACGAACAATCGCTTGAAATGGGTGCACACATTGAATCAGAATAGACTCATACGTATTTAAATCTATCAGTTCTGGAGGAATAGTTACCAACTCTAGATTATTATGGACAGCTCTAGCAGGCATTTTATTCTCGTTTAATTTGTTATAACAATATTTACAAATACGCTGATCAGAACCCAAATCAAAACAATTCTCTACGAACAAATAAGTTGCAAATTCCTTCCACTTATCATTATTTTCTCTTTCACTTTTTAAATACAGATCAACAGTCCTAGTCTGATTTTTATAGTGAGTTCGCCGGCAACAAATACAAGTATAATTTGGCCTTTCACATGAAATCACCTTAAACTTTGTAATTTGTTCTTCAAATTTTTTTGTAGTAGTATGTTGCACATTCTCCTCAACATTTTCCTGTATTAATGTGTCAGTTTCTGCACTCTCTTCTCCAGGACCAAAGTAACAAAACTCAATTTCATCACAAACCTTTTTCACATCTGATACTGACCCACGCAAAAGAGCACTGTTCAACTCATTTAACATTAGTGCTGGACTTTTTGCATAATACAATCTTCTGACTAACTTTCGCATTTGAGAATGATGTACTGCTAACATCCTAAAATGATGAAAAACACTTTGACATACTTTTCTAGAAAGACAAGCGAGAGAATGTCCTTGCAAACCAGTATTTTTTCTCACTCTGCAAAGATCTAGTCCTTGCAACATCTTAATCTTTTGTTTAATACTTTTTTACTACAGACTCGTAAGAAATTGCGTAAAATATCAATAGATTCTTGTCGTATACTACAAATACTACTGCAATTCCAAGTATACACTGGGGCTTTAGGACGTCTCCCTAGAACTTCATCAGCTATCACTTCTTCTACATTTCTGGGAACCATCTTCTCTTTCTCAATTGGACAACCATTTCTAACCTCATAAGCTCGACCACTGGTATCAACTGTATGCAATAAATTATTGGTCTGAAAATAACTCTCTTCATTAAAGAAAGGCTCTGAACTTGAAGTGTGTTTCCATTCACCCCAAAAAAATTCACAAAAATTAGTTCTGTTAATTACTCTTTTCTTCTTACTTTTAGCCTTCAATAAATGGATTGGTTTATCTAGAGATCGAATTCTGTTTAAAACTAAAATGAATAATTTCCTTTTCAATTCAAAAGTCTTTTCAACTAGAATTTCAATATGCTTCTTCTTTTGATAAAATACTGCTCTTTTTTTATATTTCCTCACATCTTTCAACAAATTAAGAACAACTCTATTATAAAAAATCTTTTTTCTGATTTCTTTATACTGACTCTGCCTTCTTTTACCATACATTGTGTCTTTTGAATGTAAATTCCCATTTTTTGTATTGTTTTTATTCATATTCTTTTTTCTGGTCGAACCATTTTTCATATTTTCCACATTCTGCACACTGTTTCTTGGCTTTGAAAGTTTTTTAATAAATTGTTTTGTTCTCTTACCAGAAGACTTATTGTTTTTCCCCACATGTTGTTGGTCATCCAATACTTGTTGTTGATTTTTCTTCAAATAATAGCCCTTTTTGTTTCCTTTTCTCTTTTCTGTTTTTTTAGGCATGATAAGTTTATTTTAATGATCCTAATCAATATCTGTAAAAAATAAATTTATATACATTTATTTTAATAAATATATAAATTATACTTTTCTATTACTAAACAAACACATTGTATATAAAAACATTTAAGCGCTTTCTTTTCTAATGACTAATTAAAGGTGTGAAACACAAGTGTGTAGGTGGTTAGAGGACTGCATGCGTATTGGAGAGGAGTTTGTAATAGTGCATGTGTTAAGACCTGAGACAGTGCATGAGTACTTGGATACTGAGTGAACGATTACAGTACTGCAAGGAGAGTGTCTGGGTGAATGTATAAGTGATTGGGTTTTGGTGCATTGTTCGGATTTCTACATGTTGCTGAATGAGTCAACAGAGGACTGCAAGGGGAGTGACAGGATGTTTGCTGGAGTGTATGGATAGTGACTAGGGAATTGAAGGTGTAAAAGACAAGTGTGTAGGTGGTTAGAGAACCGCATGCATAGTGGATAGGGGTTTGAAGCAGTCTATGTGCTAAGGCCTGGGTCACTGAATGAGTACTTGGGTACTGACTGAACGATTAGAGTACTGCAAGGAGAGTGCCTGGGTGAATGTATAAGTGGTTGGGTTTTGGCGCAGCGAATGGATTTGTAGGTGTTGCTGAATGAGTCAACAGAGGACTGCAAGGGGAGTGACAGGATGTTTGCTGGAGTGTATGGATAGTGACTGGGGAATTGAAGGTGTGAAAGACAAGTGTGTAGGTGGTTAGAGAACCACATGCATAGTGCATAGGGGTTTGAAGCAGTCTATGTGCTAAGGCCTGGGTCACTGAATGAGTACTTGGGTACTGAATGAACGATTAGAGTACTGCAAGGAGAGTGACTGGCTGAATGTATAAGTGCTTGGGTTTTGGCGCAGCGAATGGATTTGTAGGTGTTGCTGAATGAGTCAACAGAGGACTGCAAGGGGAGTGACAGGATGTTTGCTGGAGTGTATGGATAGTGACTGGGGAATTGAAGGTGTGAAAGACAAGTGTGTAGGTGGTTAGGGAACCGCATGCATAGTGGATAGGGGTTTGAAGCAGTCTATGTGCTAAGGCCTGGGTCACTGAATGAGTACTTGGGTACTGACTGAACGATTAGAGTACTGCAAGGAGAGTGCCTGGGTGAATGTATAAGTGGTTTGGTTTTGGCGCAGTGAATGGATTTATAGGTGTTGCTGAATGAGTCAACAGAGGACTGCAAGGGGAGTGACAGGATGTTTGCTGGAGTGTATGGATAGTGACTGGGGAATTGAAGGTGTGAAAGACAAGTGTGTAGGTGGTTAGAGAACCACATGCATAGTGGAAAGGGGTTTGAAGCAGTCTATGTGCTAAGGCCTGGGTCACTGAATGAGTACTTGGGTACTGAGTGAACGATTAGAGTACTGCAAGGAGAGTGACTGGCTGAATGTATAAGTGGTTGGGTTTTGGCGCAGCGAATGGATTTGTAGGTGTTGCTGAATGAGTCAACAGAGGACTGCAAGGGGAGTGACAGGATGTTTGCTTGAGTGTATGGATAGTGACTGGGGAATTGAAGGTGTGAAAGACAAGTGTGTAGGTGGTTAGAGAACCGCATGCATAGTGGATAGGTGTTTGAAACAGTCTATGTGCTAAGGTCTGGGTCACTGAATGAGTACTTGGGTACTGACTGAACGATTAGAGTACTGGAAGGAGAGTGCCTGGGTGAATGTATAAGTGGTTCGGTTTTGGCGCAGCGAATGGATTTGTAGGTGTTGCTAAACGAGTCAACAGAGGACTGCAAGACGAGTGACAGGATGTTTGCTTGAGTGTATGGATAGTGACTGGGGAATTGAAGGTGTGAAAGACAAGTGTGTAGGTGGTTAGAGAACCGTATGCAGAGTGGATAGGGGTTTGAAGCAGTCTATGTGCTAAGGCCTGGGTCACTAAATGAGTACTTGGGTACTGACTGAACGATTAGAGTACTGCAAGGAGAGTGCCTGGGTGAGTGTATAAGTGGTTTGGATTTGGCGCAGCGAATGGATTTGTAGGTGTTGCTGAATGAGTCAACAGAGGACTGCAAGGGGAGTGACAGGATGTTTGCTGGAGTGTATGGATAGTGACTGGGGAATTGAAGGTGTGAAAGACAAGTGTGTAGGTGGTTAGAGAACAGCATGCATAGTGGATAGGGGTTTGAAGCAGTCTATGTGCTAAGGCCTGGGTCACTGAATGAGTACTTGGGTACTGACTGAACGATTAGAGTACTGCAAGGAGAGTGACTGGCTGAATGTATAAGTGGTTGGGTTTTGGCGCAGCGAATGGATTTGTAGGTGTTGCTGAATGAGTCAACAGAGGACTGCAAGGGGAGTGACAGGATGTTTGCTGGAGTGTATGGATAGTGACTGGGGAATTGAAGGTGTGAAAGACAGTGGGTAGGTGGTTAGAGAACCGCATGCATAGTGGATAGGGGTTTGAAGCAGTCTATGTGCTATGGCGTGGGTCACTGAATGAGTACTTGGGTACTGACTGAACGATTAGAGTACTGCAAGGAGAGTGACTGGCTGAATGTATAAGTGCTTGGGTTTTGGCGCAGCGAATGGATTTGTAGGTGTTGCTGAATGAGTCAACAGAGGACTGCAAGGGGAGTGACAGGATGTTTGCTGGTGTGTATGGATAGTGACTGGGGAATTGAAGGTGTGAAAGACAAGTGTGTAGGTGGTTAGAGAACCACATGCATAGTGGATATGGGTTTGAAGCACTCTATGTGCTAAGGCCTGGGTCACTGAATGAGTACTTGGGTACTGACTGAACGATTAGAGTACTGCAAGGAGAGTGACTGGCTGAATGTATAACTGTTTGGGTTTTGGCGCAGCGAATGGATTTGTAGGTGTTGCTGAATGAGTCAACAGAGGACTGCAAGGGGAGTGACAGGATGTTTGCTGGAGTGTATGGATAGTGACTGGGGAATTGAAGATGTGAAAGACAAGTGTGTAGGTGGTTAGAGAACCGCATGCATAGTGGATAGGGGTTTGAAGCAGTCTATGTGCTAAGGCCTGGGTCACTAAATGAGTACTTGGGTACTGACTGAACGATTAGAGTACTGCAAGGAGAGTGCCTGTGTGAGTGTATAAGTGGTTTGGTTTTGGCGCAGCGAATGGATTTGTAGGTGTTGCTGAATGAGTCAACAGAGGACTGCAAGGGGAGTGACAGGATGTTTGCTGGAGTGTATGGATAGTGACTGGGGAATTGAAGGTGTGAAAGACAAGTGTGTAGGTGGTTAGAGAACCACATGCATAGTGGATAGGGGTTTGAAGCAGTCTATGTGCTAAGGCCTGGGTCACTGAATGAGTACTTGGGTACTGACTGAACGATTAGAGTACTGCAAGGAGAGTGACTGGCTGAATGTATAAGTGGTTGGGTTTTGGCGCAGCGAATGGATTTGTAGGTGTTGCTGAATGAGTCAACAGAGGACTGCAAGGGGAGTGACAGGATGTTTGCTGGAGTGTATGGATAGTGACTGGGGAATTGAAGGTGTGAAAGACAAGTGTGTAGGTGGTTAGAGAACCGCATGCATAGTGGATAGGGGTTTGAAGCAGTCTATGTGCTATGGCGTGGGTCACTGAATGAGTACTTGGGTACTGACTGAACGATTAGAGTACTGCAAGGAGAGTGACTGGCTAAATGTATAAGTGCTTGGGTTTTGGCGCAGCGAATGGATTTGTAGGTGTTGCTGAATGAGTCAACAGAGGACTGCAAGGGGAGTGACAGGATGTTTGCTGGTGTGTATGGATAGTGACTGGGGAATTGAAGGTGTGAAAGACAAGTGTGTAGGTGGTTAGAGAACCACATGCATAGTGGATATGGGTTTGAAGCACTCTATGTGCTAAGGCCTGGGTCACTGAATGAGTACTTGGGTACTGACTGAACGAATAGAGTACTGCAAGGAGAGTGCCTGGGTGAATGTATAAGTGTTTGGGTTTTGGTGCAGCGAATGGATTTGTAGGTGTTGCTGAATGAGTCAACAGAGGACTGCAAGGGTAGTGACAGGATGTTTGCTGGAGTGTATGGATAGTGACTGGGAAATTGAAGGTGTGAAAGACAAGTGTGTAGGTGGTTAGAGAACCGCATGCATAGTGGATAGGGGTTTGAAGCAGTCTATGTGCTATGGCGTGGGTCACTGAATGAGTACTTGGGTACTGACTGAACGATTAGAGTACTGCAAGGAGAGTGACTGGCTGAATGTATAAGTGCTTGGGTTTTGGCGCAGCGAATGGATTTGTAGGTGTTGCTGAATGAGTCAACAGAGGACTGCAAGGGGAGTGACAGGATGTTTGCTGGTGTGTATGGATAGTGACTGGGGAATTGAAGGTGTGAAAGACAAGTGTGTAGGTGGTTAGAGAACCACATGCATAGTGGATATGGGTTTGAAGCAGTCTATGTGCTAAGGCCTGGGTCACTGAATGAGTACTTGGGTACTGACTGAACGATTAGAGTACTGCAAGGAGAGTGCCTGGGTGAATGTATAAGTGTTTGGGTTTTGGCGCAGCGAATGGATTTGTAGGTGTTGCTGAATGAGTCAACAGAGGACTGCAAGGGGAGTGACAGGATGTTTGCTGGAGTGTATGGATAGTGACTGGGAAATTGAAGGTGTGAAAGACAAGTGTGTAGGTGGTTAGAGAACCGCATGCATAGTGGATAGGGTTTTGAAGCAGTCTATGTGCTATGGCCTGGGTCACTGAATGAGTACTTGGGTACTGACTGAACGATTAGAGTACTGCAAGGAGAGTGACTGGCTGAATGTATAAGTGCTTGGGATTTGGCGCAGCGAATGGATTTGTAGGTGTTGCTGAATGAGTCAACAGAGGACTGCAAGGGGAGTGACAGGATGTTTGCTGGAGTGTATGGATAGTGACTGGAGAATTGAAGGTGTGAAAGACAAGTGTGTAGGTGGTTAGAGAACCGCATGCATAGTGGATAGGGGTTTGAAGCAGTCTATGTGCTATGGCGTGGGTCACTGAATGAGTACTTGGGTACTTACTGAACGATTAGAGTACTGCAAGGATAGTGCCTGGGTGAGTGTATAAGTGGTTTGGTTTTGGCGCAGCGAATGGATTTGTAGGTGTTGCTGAATGAGTCAACAGAGGACTGCAAGGGGAGTGACAGGATGTTTGCTGGAGTGTATGGATAGTGACTGTGGAATTGAAGGTGTGAAAGACAAGTGTGTAGGTGGTTAGAGAACCGCATGCATAGTGGATAGGGGTTTGAAGCAGTCTATGTGCTATGGCGTGGGTCACTGAATGAGTACTTGGGTACTGACTGAACGATTAGAGTACTGCAAGGAGAGTGACTGGCTGAATGTATAAGTGCTTGGGTTTTGGCGCAGCGAATGGATTTGTAGGTGTTGCTGAATGAGTCAACAGAGGACTGCAAGGGGAGTGACAGAATGTTTGCTGGTGTGTATGGATAGTGACTGGGGAATTGAAGGTGTGAAAGACAAGTGTGTAGGTGGTTAGAGAACCACATGCATAGTGGATATGGGTTTGAAGCACTCTATGTGCTAAGGCCTGGGTCACTGAATGAGTACTTGGGTACTGACTGAACGATTAGAGTACTGCAAGGAGAGTGCCTGGGTGAATGTATAAGTGTTTGGGTTTTGGCGCAGCGAATGGATTTGTAGGTGTTGCTGAATGAGTCAACAGAGGACTGCAAGGGGAGTGACAGGATGTTTGCTGGAGTGTATGGATAGTGACTGGGAAATTGAAGGTGTGAAAGACAAGTGTGTAGGTGGTTAGAGAACCGCATGCATAGTGGATAGGGGTTTAAAGCAGTCTATGTGCTATGGCCTGGGTCACTGAATGAGTACTTGGGTACTGACTGAACGATTAGAGTACTGCAAGGAGAGTGACTGGCTGAATGTATAAGTGGTTGGGTTTTGGCGCAGCGAATGGATTTGTAGGTGTTGCTGAATGAGTCAACAGAGGACTGCAAGGGAAGTGAAAGGATGTTTGCTGGAGTGTATGGATAGTGACTGGGGAATTGAAGGTGTGAAAGACAAGTGTGTAGGTGGTTAGAGAACCGCATGCATAGTGGATAGGGGTTTGAAGCAGTCTATGTGCTATGGCGTGGGTCACTGAATGAGTACTTGGGTACTGACTGAACGATTAGAGTACTGCAAGGAGAGTGACTGGCTGAATGTATAAGTGCTTGGGTTTTGGCGCAGCGAATGGATTTGTAGGTGTTTCTGAATGAGTCAACAGAGGACTGCAAGGGGAGTGACAGGATGTTTGCTGGTGTGTATGGATAGTGACTGGGGAATTGAAGGTGTGAAAGACAAGTGTGTAGGTGGTTAGAGAACCACATGCATAGTGGATATGGGTTTGAAGCACTCTATGTGCTAAGGCCTGGGTCACTGAATGAGTACTTGGGTACTGACTGAACGATTAGAGTACTGCAAGGAGAGTGCCTGGGTGAATGTATAAGTGTTTGGGTTTTGGCGCAGCAAATGGATTTGTAGGTGTTGCTGAATGAGTCAACAGAGGACTGCAAGGGGAGTGACAGGATGTTTGCTGGAGTGTATGGATAGTGACTGGGAAATTGAAGGTGTGAAAGACAATGTAGGAGAGTAGGATCTGCTTCACATGGGTACCCCCACTTTTTGCTGATGCTTCACTGGTTTTCGACATTAGTCTGGCTGGGGCCCTGCTATTCAGAACCCCAGCCTAGCTGTTTCCTCTTTAAAAGGGTCTCCATGTGCCTTAGGCACATCACTGATTGGGATCTGGAGTGCCCTTATAAGTCCCTAGTATATGGTATACTATGTACCAAGGGCATAGGTACCTCAGAGGCCTGCCAGGGGCTGCAGCATATATTATGCCACCCCTGGGAGGCCATCCAAACTGACACCACAGGTCTGCTACTGCAGCCTGGGTAAGGTGGTGCACGCACCCCTTACTGTGGTATAGGTTACCTATATCACTAAAAGCATACACACATATAAACCTATAAGTCACTCCTAAGGCAGGCCTTATCAATCCTAAAGGCAGAGTGCATGGTTCCTATGTGAGAGGGTGCCCCTGAATGAGCAGGGCCCCTCTGCAGCGTTCGGAGACCATCTCTGATGCTGTTTGTAGTGCAGCCTGACCATATACTCTTAAGCGCATTATATCCTCGCGGTAAAATGCTAACTTTGGAATGGCTGCACCTAAACATGTCGTGTTTGGTGTCAAACATCTTGGAATACTACCCCCTGCCAATCCTGGCGGCGGGGGTAGCATTCCACCCTTCTAGAGGGAAAGGCATGTTAACTCTGACGAGTCCGGTAACTTCTTTCCAGAGCCCTGGCATCACAAAATGGATGCTGCTGCCACAGACACGAGTCTGGCCTCCTGCTGCTGGACGAAACTCCGGCAGGGGAGGCCTGGACAATAGGTTTCCTGTCCCAGGGAGGTGTGACCACCTCCCCAGACAGGACAATGTGTATTGGGGCTGGGCGGGAGCACTTTCGGGTGCTTTGAAGTCCTGCACTGGGGGCACATTTGGTGTCCCTGTGCATACCCCAGTTCAAACCGGATCAGGGGCTCGCAGCCCCTGCTTTGGCGCGAACTGGACAAAGGGAAAGGGGTGTAGCCACCCCTCTGCCCTGACCCACCCATAGGTGGGGCCACAGAGTAGTCCATCCCCTATTTTTAGAATAAAGGTAGGAACCCAGTCCTTAGGACTTTAGATTATACCTGGACGAAACTCTGAAACTGAATCCTGGACCTTCGACGCTCTACGACAAGATTAGAGGACTGAAGAATCTCCCTTGGGGTCAAGGAGTGACTCCCCTGCTTGGCAGGCACCAAAGAAGCATCTGTCCGGTTCGCATCACTGAAGCTCCCGTCAGACGCCGAAGTCATCGCATCACCAGAGGTGGATTCTCAGACTTCCCCGAGGCTACCCTGAGTCCCCAGCGAAGCTAAGGCCCGTGGCTATCGTGGGTGACTTGAGACCGTGACCCCTGGACACCAAGCACACTTGCAAGTGCACCATCTTCTGGGTCTCCCAAGAAGTCGTGCTTTGGGCTTCGAGTAGCCCTAGCCTCCCGCACCACCTGCACCGAAGATCACTGGCCCCCACTCCACGAGTGTCCTGTAAGCCAGCTCCACGTGCGGCGTCACGAGGCTCCTTCGCGGTCACTAGCCCGTTGGCTAGTAGCCCTTAACGAACGCCAATCTTTTCTTTACTTGGCATCCTGGTTGCTCCAGGCCTGCCCTCACTTACCCTCGCTGGGTGAGTTCCCCAGACCTTGCTGGTCTGCATCATCGACGATCTACATCTTACTTGAGACTTGCCGTTGCCAAGGCTTGTTGGGTCCAATCCGGTCGCCGACACCTCAGCACTCGACAGACATCAAGTACCAGCTTGAATCCTGCTCCTGGTCGCCGACAACGCCTCCCGGACCTGGTGGCTGAAGAGTCAAGATGACCGTCACCGCACCTGAAGCACTCGACATCGGTGGGCATCTGTCCATCGCCTTCCTGGTCACTGGCTAGTGACCCAGACTCTGTCCCCTCTGCTTTCAGGTTCTTCAGAACTCCGATCCACTCTTGGATCCACCCGGACACTTTTCTCCTGGTCGCCAGCAGCACTTTGCAGCAGATCGCCATACGAAACGACGACGAAACCCGACCCCGAAAGGCACCTATGCACCCGGCTTCCCTGGGTGAGGTAACACGAGTACTCCGGTGCTCCCGTGGGTAGAGACTCTTCAAAGTCCTAGATCTCAAAGGGTTTTGTCCTAGTCCTATTTTAAGTGTCCCTTTCCTCTATTTTCCCGATCCCGACTTTCTCCATAGAAGTTAACGGCGTATCGCGGTTGTGTATTTACACTGCACGCGTCTCCCGTGGGTCCCCTGTGTCACTACCTTGGGTGGTTCCTTGTGGTCCAAGCACTTCTAGAGGCTCTAGGCCTAGTGTCTAGTTCAGTCGTGGTTCGCATACCACTTTATTGGTATATGGTTTGGTACGCCCCTAGGGCCCAAACGTGTATTTGTGCTATTACTGTGATTTAAGATCTTATAACCAATGTACTTCGAACTCTAGCCTCATAAAGAGACTAGAGGGGTGTGTTTAGTAATAAATACATATATTTTGAATATATACCTGGTGTGGTGCTCTTTCATTTGGTCACTCAAGAGATTATAGACTGGTAAAACAAGCTGCTTTACACTCCTTCAAGAATTAGCCTGAAGGCTGCTCTCCATAGCTACCACTAGGATAGCTTTCAATAAGGTTGTCTTTAACCTACCTACCATAAGAGTCGATTTGGACTGGTGCAAGGTGCCCACTATAATTAGTGGACAGCATATGCCAGGCCAACTTCTCACATTGGTGTGCAGCGTGTGGGATTCCAGCTTGCTATTGTTTTACCAGATAATCTCAATTGAATTGATCAACTGAAAACCACTAAAGGTACCTAAGGTACATATAATTTAAGCTTAGAATAACAGTAAGTTCTACTGAACTTAGAGTTGTGTGTCAAGGGATAGCACAACCCTTTCTACAACTCAAGAGAGTTTAGTAGGCCACACTAGAGTAGGTAGTGCATACACCACACCACACTAGTAATGTCTTTAAAAGCAGGATCCAAAGATGCCTTGCAGGAAGCCATGGAGCTTCCACCCTCCAAGTATGACACACTCCCATTCTTGGAATTGAGAGCTTTGTGTAACGTGAGGAAATTAAGGACAGGCCAAAGTCCCACCACCCAACACCTCCAGGAGTTGTTGGTGGCTTATGATCTTAGTAAGTCCTCAGAGACTGAAGGGGTAGGAGCAGAGGGTGGGCCAGCAGATGAGGAAGGGGCCAGGGGTACCACAACCCCCAGTCCCCCTCTGAAACTGACCAGGAGGGTGACAATGACCCTGACCTGGAAAACCCAATCCCTTCTGGGGAAGATGAAGATGAGGATCTAGAGAACCACACCTTTGTCCCCCAGGAAGGATTATGAGTGTGCTCAGAAAGTCTAGGTCTCCTTCTCAGGAGTCTAACCACTCTGGCACCTCCATAGGGAGCTCTGTTTCTTCTCACAGGAGGGAATCCTCTCATGAGAGAAGAAAGAGACTGGTCCAGTATGAGGAAACTCAACTAGAGATCAGGAAGAAGCAATTGGCTTTAGATAGAGAATCCCTAGATCTCCTTAGAGAGAGAAGAAAATTGGGACTAGAGTCCCATGGTGGCAGCCATGTCCCTAGAGATAGGGAAAGGTCCTATGACCATAGGAACCTGAGCAAGATTGTCCCTCCCTACCAGAGTGGGGATGATATCCACAAATGGATAACTGCTTTAGAGAGGGCCTGTAAAGTACAGAAGGTCCCTCAGGATCAGTGGGCAGCAATCTTGTGGCTCTCCTGTGCTGACAAAGGTAGAGACAAGCTCCTCACTGTTAGAGAGGAGGATGCTGACAATTACAAGGTCTTGAAGAGTGCTCTTATTGATGGGTTTGGCCTAACCACTGAACAGTACAGGTTGAAGTTCAGAGACACCCAAAAAGCACAGACTCAAGACTGGGTAGACTATGTGGATTGTTCTGCCAAGGCTCTGGAAGGCTGGTTGATGGGCAGTAAGGTGTGTGACTTCTCAGGATTGTATAATCTGATAATGAGGGAGCAGATTCTTAATAACTGTCAAAATCAGCTGTTGCATCAGTACCTGGTTGACTCTGATCTGACCTCTCCCCAAGAATTGGGAAAGAAGGCAGACAAATGGGTCAGAACCAGGGTGAAGCAGAAGGTACAGAACCAAGGTGGGGAAACCAAGAAGCAAGATGCTAAGAACTCTGACAAGGGTGGGGAGAAGGGTAAAGATCAAAAGTCTTCATCAGGCCCCCAAAAATCTTCTTCTGGTGGGGATTCCCAGTCTACCAAGGGTAAAGGCCAAAGAAAACCATGGTGCAAGGTCTGTAAGCAAAAGACCCACTGGACCAGTGATTGCACCAAGTCCAAAGACTCCAGTCCAGCACCCACCAATGCCCCTAAGGCACCTGTTCCCCTAGTACAGTTGGTGGAAGTGCTCCAGCAAAGGGTTTAGTAGGGTTCACCCTGGGAACTGAGTTGGGCTCTGACCTAGTTAGAGAACTGACTCAGGCTGTGTTAGTCTGTGATGGAGGCATGGATGTGCCCTCCTCTATGAGTCCCAGTAATCTGGGCAAGTACAGACAACAGCCTTTAATCAATGGACGAGAGGCTTTGGCATTTAGGGACACAGGGGCAAGTGTCACAATGGTGACACAAGACCTTGTGCTACCTGGGCAAGTTATGCTTGGTGAAATGTACCAAGTGACCAATGCTAGCAATGTCAGAACAGACCATACTCTGGCAGTTGTTAACTTCTCCTGGGGAGGGGTAACTGGCCTTAAGAAGGTTGTGGTAAGTGCAAACCTACCAGTCGAATGCTTGCTTGGCAATGACTTAGAGACTTCTGCTTGGGCAGAAGTGGAGCTCAGGACCCATGCAGAAATGCTGGGGATCCCTGCAGATGTGTTTGCTGTGACCAGGTCACAAGCCAAAATGTCTAGCACTGAACAGGCCTTGGATTCTGGAAGAATGGACCAAGTGCCTTCCAAGAGGAGGAGTAGTAGGGTTAAGGCAGTGCCTTCCCCTTGGCTCAGGAGGAAGATCAGTCCCTTGAGGGGGATGATCTCAGCCCTGAAGAAGGAACTGTCCCAGAGGAACTTGAACCTGACCAGGTTGAGTTCTTGGGGACAGGGGGACCTTCTAGGGCAGATCTGAGCCAGGAGCAGCAGAGCTGCCCCTCCCTTGAACCCCTCAGACAGCAAGCTGCTGCTGAGGCTGCTGGGAAAGCTAGTGGTCCCCATACAGTGTATTGGGATGATGGACTCCTGTACTCAGAGAGTAGAGACCCCAAGCCTGGTGCTACCAGGAGGTTGGTAATACCTTTGAAGTTCAGGGGCTTCCTATTGACCCTAGCCCATGATATTCCCTTAGCAGGACACCTGGGCCAGAACAAGACTTGGGACAGAATTGTCCCTCACTTTCACTGGCCCCACATGTCTGAAGACAGTAAGGAGTTTTGTCGCTTCCTGTGTAACCTGCCAAGCCAGTGGCAAAGCAGGTGGCACTACAAAGGCCCCCTGATACCACTACCTGTGGTGGGGGTGCCCTTTGAGAGGGTAGGGATTGACATTGTTGGTCCCATGGATCCCCAAACAGCCTCTGGGCACAGGTTTATCCTGGTGGTAGTGGATCATGCCACCAGGTACCCAGAAGCTATTCCCCTCAGGACCACTACAGCACCTGTGGTGGCAAGGGCCCTCCTGGGAATCTTCTCAAGAGTGGGCTTTCCTAAGGAGGTAGTATCAGACAGGGGTGCTAACTTCATGTCTGGGTACTTAAAAGCAATGTGGAAGGAGTGTGGAGTGACTTATAAGTTCACCACACCCTATCACCCACAATGCAATGGTTTAGTTGAGAGATTCAACAAAACCTTGAAGGGCATGATTAAAGGGCTCCCAGAAAAGCTTAGGCGTAGATGGGACATACTCTTGCCCTGCCTTTTATTCGCATATAGGGAGGTGCCTCAGAAGGGGTTGGTTACAGCCCTTTTGAACTTCTGTTTGGCCACCCTGTGAGGGGTCCACTGTGCTTGGTGAAGGAAGGATGGGAGTTACCTCTCAAGCCCCCAAAGCAAGATATAGTGGACTATGTACTTGGTCTCCGCTCCAGGATGGCTGAGTACATGAAAAAGGCAACCAAAAACCTTGAGGCTAGCCAGGAACTTCAGAAGGCCTGGCATGACCAAAAGGCTGTTCTGACTGTGTACCAGCCAGGACAGAAGGTGTGGGTGTTGGAGCCAGTGGCCCCAGCAGCTCTCCAAGACAAATGGAGTGGACCCCACACTATTGTTGAGCAGAAGGGTAAGGTCACTTACTTAGTGGACCTGGGAACACCCAGGAGTCCCCAAAGGGTTCTCCATGTCAACAGACTAAAGCCATATGTGGACAGGGCAGACATGGGCTTGCTCATGGCTACTGATGAAGGGCAGGAGGAAGAGAGTGACCCACTCCCTGACCTGCTCTCACAGAACCCTGACGATGGGTCAGTTGATGGTGTAGCCTTGGCAGGCAGCCTCACTACCCAGCAACAAACTGATTGCAGGCAAGTCCTCAATCAGTTTAGACATATGTTTTCACTGACACCCAGTCAGACCACCTGGTGCACTCATGAAGTGGACACTGGGGACAGTCTGCCTATTAAAAACAAGATTTATAGGCAACCTGACCATGTCAGGGACTGTATCAGGACTGAAGTCCAGAAAATGTTGGAGTTGGGAGTAATTGAACCCTCAGATAGCCCTTGGGCTAGTCCAGTAGTCCTGGTACCGAAACCTCACACCAGTGGTGGGAAAAGAGAGATGAGGTTTTGTCTAGACTACAGGGGTCTCAATGCAGTCACTAGGAATGATGCCCATCCCATACCCAGGGCAGAAGAGCTCATAGATACTTTGGCCTCTGCCAAATATCTCAGCACATTTGACCTAACAGCTGGCTACTGGCAGATCAGACTAGCTGATACTGCAAAGCCCAAAACAGCATTCTCAACCCCTAGTGGGCATTATCAATTTGTGGTAATGCCCTTTGGTCTGAAAAATGCACCTGCCACTTTCCAGAGGTTGGTGAACACAGTTCTCACAGGACTGGAAGCCTATAGTGCAGCTTATCTAGATGATATTGCTGTCTTTAGCTCCACCTGGGAGGATCACCTGGTCCACCTCAGGAATGTTTTACAGGCCCTGCAAAAGGCAGGCCTGACTATCAAGGCCACTAAGTGCCAGATAGGGCAGAGTCAGGTTGTGTACCTGGGCCACCTTGTGGGTGGAGGCCAGGTTCAACCTTTGCAGAGCAAGATCCAGACCATCATGGACTGGGCTGCTCCCACTACCCAGACTCAGGTGAGAGCCTTCTTAGGCCTGACTGGGTACTATAGGAGATTTGTCAAGGGGTATGGATCAATAGTGACACCCTTAAATGACTTAACTTCTAAGAAAATGCCCAAAAAGGTTCAGTGGACAGTTAGCTGTCAAAAGGCATTTGATGACCTCAAGCAGGCCATGTGCACTGCTCCAATTCTGCAGAGTCCTGATTACTCCAAGAAGTTCATTGTTCAAACAGATGCATCTGAATTGGGGGTAGGGGCTGTACTGTCACAATTGAATGAAGAAGGTCAGGATCAGCCAGTAGCTTTTATTAGCAGAAGGCTGACCCCTAGAGAGAAACGTTGGTCAGCCATAGAGAGGGAGGCCTTTGCTGTGGTCTGGGCTCTGAAGAAGTTGAGGCCATACTTGTTTGGTACACACTTCCTGGTTCAGACAGACCATAAGCCCCTCTTATGGCTAAAACAAATGAAGGGTGAAAACCCCAAACTGCTTAGGTGGTCCATTTCCCTACAGGGGATGGACTTTACAGTGGAACATAGGCCTGGGAGTAACCATGCGAATGCAGATGGACTCTCTAGGTATTTCCACTTAGAACATGAAGACTTAACTGGGCAAGGTTAGTTTAATGTCCCTACGTTTGGGGGGGTTGTGTAGGAGAGTAGGATCTGCTTCACATGGGTACCCCCACTTTTGCTGATGCTTCACTGGTTTTCGACATTAGTCTGGCTGGGGCCCTGCTATTCAGAACCCCAGCCTAGCTGTTTCCTCTTTAAAAGGGTCTCCATGTGCCTTAGGCACATCACTGATTGGGATCTGTGTAGGAGAGTAGGATCTGCTTCACAGGGGTACCCCCACTTTTTGCTGATACTTCACTGGTTTTCGACATTAGTCTGGCTGGGGCCCTGCTATTCAGAACCCCAGCCTAGCTGTTTCCTCTTTAAAAGGGTCTCCATGTGCCTTAGGCACATCACTGATTGGGATCTGGAGTGCCCTTGTAAGTCCCTAGTATATGGTATACTATGTACCAAGGGCATAGGTACCTCAGAGGCCTGCCAGGGGCTGCAGCATGTATTATGCCACCCCTGGTAGGCCATCCAAACTGACACCACAGGTCTGCTACTGCAGCCTGGGTAAGGTGGTGCATGCACCCCTTGCTGTGGTATAGGTTACCTATATCACTAAATGCATACACACATATAAACCTATAAGTCACTCCTAAGGCAGGCCTTATCAATCCTAAAGGCAGAGTGCATGGTTCCTATGTGAGAGCGTGCCCCTGCATGAGCAGGGCCCCTCTGCAGCGTTCGGAGACCATCTCTGATGCTGTTTGTAGTGCAGCCTGACCATATACTCCTAAGCGCATTATATCCTCGCGGTAAAATGCTAACTTTGGAATGGCTGCACCTAAACATGTCGTGTTTGGTGTCAAACATCTTGGAATACTACCCCCCCACCAATCCTGGCGGCGGGGGTAGCATTCCACCCTTCTAGAGGGAAAGGCATGTTAACTCTGACGAGTCCGGTAACTTCTTTCCAGAGCCCTGGCATCACAAAATGGATGCTGCTGCCACAGACACGAGTCTGGCCTCCTGCTGCTGGACGAAACTCCGGCAGGGGAGGCCTGGACAATAGGTTTCCTGTCCCAGGGAGGTGTGACCACCTCCCCAGACAGGACAATGTGTATTGGGGCTGGGTGGGTGCACTCTTAGAGTGCTTTGAAGTCCTGCACTGGGGGAGCAAAAGGCTCCTCTGTGCATATGCCAGTTCAAACCAGCTCAGGGGCTACCTGCCCCTGCTCTGGCGCGAAACTGGACAAAGGGAAGTGGGTGTAGCCACCCCTCCCTTGACCCTCCCATAGGTGGGGTCATAGAGTTAGTCCCTCCCTGTTTTACTGGTTAAAATGGGGAACCCTTGCCACAGCAAGATTAGATTATACCTGGACGAAACTCTGAAACTGAATCCTGGACCTTCGACGCTCTACGACAAGATTAGAGGACTGAAGAATCTCCCTTGGGGTCAAGGAGTGACTCCCTGCTTGGCAGGCACCAAAGAAGCATCTGTCCGGTTTGCATCACTGAAGCTCCTGTCGGATGCCGAAGTCATCGCATCACCAGAGGTGGATTCTCAGACTTCCCCGAGGCTACCCTGAGTCCCCAGCGAAGCTGAGGCCCGTGACTATCGTGGGTGACTTGAGACCGTGACCCCTGGACACCGAGCACACTTGCAAGTGCACCATCTTCTGGGTCTCCCAAGAAGTCGTGCTTTGGGCTCCGAGTAGCCCTAGCCTCCAGCATCACCTGCACCGAAGATCACTGGCCCCCACTCCACGAGTGTCCTGTAAGCCAGCTCCACGTGCGGCGTCACGAGGCTCCTTTGCGGTCGCTAGCCCGTTGGCTAGTAGCCCTTAACGAAGGCCAATCTTTTCTTTACTTGGCATCCTGGTTGCTCCAGGCCAGCCCTCACTTACCCTCACAGGGTGAGTTCCCCAGACCTTGCTGGTCTGCATCATCGACGATCTACATCTTACTCGAGACTTGCCGTTGCCAAGGCTTGTTGGGTCCAATCCGGTCGCCGACACCTCAGCACTCGACAGACATCGAGCACCAGCCCGAATCCTGCTCCTGATCACCGACAACGCCTCCCGGACGTCGTGGCTGAAGAGTCAAGACGACCGTCACCGCACCTGAAGCACTCGACATCGGTGGGCATCTGTCCATCGCCTTCCTGGTCACTGGCTAGTGACCCAGACTCTGTCCCCTCTGCTTTCAGGTTCTTCAGAACTCCGATCCACTCTTGGATCCACCCGGACACTTTTCTCCTGGTCGCCAGCAGCACTTTGCAGCAGATCGCCATACGAAACGACGACGAAACCCGACCCCGAAAGGCACCTATGCACCCGGCTTCCCTGGGTGAGGTAACACGAGTACTCCGGTGCTCCCGTGGGTAGAGACTCTTCAAAGTCCTAGATCTCAAAGGGTTTTGTCCTAGTCCTATTTTAAGTGTCCCTTTCCTCTATTTTCCCGATCCCGACTTTCTCCATAGAAGTTAACGGCGTATCGCGGTTGTGTATTTACACTGCACGCGTCTCCCGTGGGTCCCCTGTGTCACTACCTTGGGTGGTTCCTTGTGGTCCAAGCACTTCTAGAGGCTCTAGGCCTAGTGTCTAGTTCAGTCGTGGTTCGCATACCACTTTATTGGTATATGGTTTGGTACGCCCCTAGGGCCCAAACGTGTATTTGTGCTATTACTGTGATTTAAGATCTTATAACCAATGTACTTCGAACTCTAGCCTCATAAAGAGACTAGAGGGGTGTGTTTAGTAATAAATACATATATTTTGAATATATACCTGGTGTGGTGCTCTTTCATTTGGTCACTGAAGAGATTATAGACTGGTAAAACAAGCTGCTTTACACTCCTTCAAGACTTAGCCTGAAGGCTGCTCTCCATAGCTACCACTAGGATAGCTTTCAATAAGGTTGTCTTTAACCTACCTACCATAAGAGTCGATTTGGACTGGTGCAAGGTGCCCACTATAATTAGTGGACAGCATATGCCAGGCCAACTTCTCACAGACAAGTGTGTAGGTGGTTAGAGAACCGCATGCATAGTGGATAGGGTTTTGAAGCAGTCTATGTGCTATGGCCTGGGTCACTGAATGAGTACTTGGGTACTGACTGAACGATTAGAGTACTGCAAGGAGAGTGACTGGCTGAATGTATAAGTGCTTGGGTTTTGGCGCAGCGAATGGATTTGTAGGTGTTGCTGAATGAGTCAACAGAGGACTGCAAGGGGAGTGACAGGATGTTTGCTGGAGTGTATGGATAGTGACTGTGGAATTGAAGGTGTGAAAGACAAGTGTGTAAGTGGTTAGAGAACCGCATGCATAGTGGATAGGGGTTTGAAGCAGTCTATGTGCTATGGCGTGGGTCACTGAATGAGTACTTGGGTACTGACTGAACGATTAGAGTACTGCAAGGAGAGTGACTGGCTGAATGTGTAAGTGCTTGGGTTTTGGCGCAGCGAATGGATTTGTAGGTGTTGCTGAATGAGTCAACAGAGGACTGCAAGGGGAGTGACAGGATGTTTGCTGGTGTGTATGGATAGTGACTGGGGAATTGAAGGTGTGAAAGACAAGTGTGTAGGTGGTTAGAGAACCACATGCATAGTGGATATGGGTTTGAAGCACTCTAAGTGCTAAGGCCTGGGTCACTGAATGAGTACTTGGGTACTGACTGAACGATTAGAGTACTGCAAGGAGAGTGCCTGGGTGAATGTATAAGTGTTTGGGTTTTGGCGCAGCGAATGGATTTGTAGGTGTTGCTGAATGAGTCAACAGAGGACTGCAAGGGGAGTGAAAGGATGTTTGCTGGAGTGTATGGATAGTGACTGGGAAATTGAAGGTGTGAAAGACAAGTGTGTAGGTGGTTAGAGAACCGCATGCATAGTGGATAGGGGTTTGAAGCAGTCTATGTGCTATGGCCTGGGTCACTGAATGAGTACTTGGGTACTGACTGAACGATTAGAGTACTGCAAGGAGAGTGACTGGCTGAATGTATAAGTGCTTGGGTTTTGGCGCAGCGAATGGATTTGTAGGTGTTGCTGAATGAGTCAACAGAGGACTGCAAGGGTAGTGACAGGATGTTTGCTGGAGTGTATGGATAGTGACTGGGGAATTGAAGGTGTGAAAGACAAGTGTGTAGGTGGTTAGAGAACCGCATGCATAGTGGATAGGGGTTTGAAGCAGTCTATGTGCTATGGCGTGGGTCACTGAATGAGTACTTGGGTACTTACTGAACGATTAGAGTACTGCAAGGATAGTGCCTGGGTGAGTGTATAAGTGGTTTGGTTTTGGCGCAGCGAATGGATTTGTAGGTGTTGCTGAATGAGTCAACAGAGGACTGCAAGGGGAGTGACAGGATGTTTGCTGGAGTGTATGGATAGTGACTGTGGAATTGAAGGTGTGAAAGACAAGTGTGTAGGTGGTTAGAGAACCACATGCATAGTGGATAGGGGTTTGAAGCAGTCTATGTGCTAAGGCCTGGGTCACTGAATGAGTACTTGGGTACTGACTGAACGATTAGAGTACTGCAAGGAGAGTGACTGGCTGAATGTATAAGTGCTTGGGTTTTGGCGCAGCGAATGGATTTGTAGGTGTTGCTGAATGAGTCAACAGAGGACTGCAAAGGGAGTGACAGGATGTTTGCTGGTGTGTATGGATAGTGACTGGGGAATTGAAGGTATGAAAGACAAGTGTGTAGGTGGTTAGAGAACCACATGCATAGTGGATATGGGTTTGAAGCACTCTATGTGCTAAGGCCTGGGTCACTGAATGAGTACTTGGGTACTGACTGAATGATTAGAGTACTGCAAGGAGAGTGCCTGGGTGAATGTATAAGTGTTTGGGTTTTGGCGCAGCAAATGGATTTGTAGGTGTTGCTGAATGAGTCAACAGAGGACTGCAAGGGGAGTGACAGGATATTTGCTGGAGTGTATGGATAGTGACTGGGGAATTGAAGGTGTGAAAGACAAGTGTGTAGGTGGTTAGAGAACCGCATGCATAGTGGTTAGGGGTTTGAAGCAGTCTATGTGCTATGGCGTGGGTCACCGAATGAGTACTTGGGTACTGACTGAACGATTAGAGTACTGCAAGGAGAGTGACTGGCTGAATGTATAAGTGCTTGGGTTTTGGCGCAGCGAATGGATTTGTAGGTGTTGCTGAATGAGTCAACAGAGGACTGCAAGGGGAGTGACAGGATGTTTGCTGGTGTGTATGGATAGTGACTGGGGAATTGAAGGTGTGAAAGACAAGTGTGTAGGTGGTTACAGAACCGCATGCATAGTGGATAGGTTGTTTGAAGCACTCTATGTGCTGAGGCCTGGGTCACTGAATGAGTACTTGGGTACTGACTGAACGATTAGAGTACTGCAAGGAGAGTGCCTGGGTGAATGTATAAGTGTTTGGGTTTTGGCGCAGCGAATGGATTTGTAGGTGTTGCTGAATGAGTCAACAGAGGACTGCAAGGGGAGTGACAGGATGTTTGCTGGAGTGTATGGATAGTGACTGGGAAATTGAAGGTGTGAAAGACAAGTGTGTAGGTGGTTAGAGAACCGCATGCATAGTGGATAGGGTTTTGAAGCAGTCTATGTGCTATGGCCTGGGTCACTGAATGAGTACTTGGGTACTGACTGAACGATTAGAGTACTGCAAGGAGAGTGACTGGCTGAATGTATAAGTGCTTGGGTTTTGGCGCAGCGAATGGATTTGTAGGTGTTGCTGAATGAGTCAACAGAGGACTGCAAAGGGAGTGACAGGATGTTTGCTGGTGTGTATGGATAGTGACTGGGGAATTGAAGGTATGAAAGACAAGTGTGTAGGTGGTTAGAGAACCACATGCATAGTGGATATGGGTTTGAAGCACTCTATGTGCTAAGGCCTGGGTCACTGAATGAGTACTTGGGTACTGACTGAACGATTAGAGTACTGCAAGGAGAGTGCCTGGGTGAATGTATAAGTGTTTGGGTTTTGGCGCAGCGAATGGATTTGTAGGTGTTGCTGAATGAGTCAACAGAGGACTGCAAGGGGAGTGACAGGATGTTTGCTGGAGTGTATGGATAGTGACTGGGAAATTGAAGGTGTGAAAGACAAGTGTGTAGGTGGTTAGAGAACCGCATGCATAGTGGATAGGGGTTTGAAGCAGTCTATGTGCTATGGCCTGGGTCACTGAATGAGTACTTGGGTACTGACTTAACGAGTAGAGTACTGCAAGGAGAGTGACTGGCTGAATGTATAAGTCCTTGGGTTTTGGCGCAGCGAATGGATTTGTAGGTGTTGCTGAATGAGTCAACAGAGGACTGCAAGGGGAGTGACAGGATGTTTGCTGGAGTGTATGGATAGTGACTGGGGAATTGAAGGTGTGAAAGACAAGTGTGTAGGTGGTTAGAGAACCGCATGCATAGTGGATAGGGGTTTGAAGCAGTCGATGTGCTATGGCGTGGGTCACTGAATGAGTACTTGGGTACTTACTGAACGATTAGAGTACTGCAAGGATAGTGCCTGGGTGAGTGTATAAGTGGTTTGGTTTTGGCGCAGCAAATGGATTTGTAGGTGTTGCTGAATGAGTCAACAGAGGACTGCAAGGGGGGTGACAGGATGTTTGCTGGAGTGTATGGATAGTGACTGTGGAATTGAAGGTGTGAAAGACAAGTGTGTAGGTGGTTAGAGAACCACATGCATAGTGGATAGGGGTTTGTAGCAGTCTATGTGCTAAGGCCTGGGTCACTGAATGAGTACTTGGGTACTGACTGAACGATTAGAGTACTGCAAGGAGAGTGACTGGCTGAATGTATAAGTGGTTGGGTTTTGGCGCAGCGAATGGATTTGTAGGTGTTGCTGAATGAATCAACAGAGGACTGCAAGGGGAGTGACAGGATGTTTGCTGGAGTGTATGGATAGTGACTGGGGAATTGAAGGTGTGAAAGACAAGTGTGTAGGTGGTTAGAGAACCGCATGCATAGTGGATAGGGGTTTGAAGCAGTCTATGTGCTATGGCGTGGGTCACTGAATGAGTACTTGGGTACTGACTGAACGATTAGAGTACTGCAAGGAGAGTGACTGGCTGAATGTATAAGTGCTTGGGTTTTGGCGCAGCGAATGGATTTGTAGGTGTTGCTGAATGAGTCAACAGAGGACTGCAAAGGGAGTGACAGGATGTTTGCTGGTGTGTATGGATAGTGACTGGGGAATTGAAGGTATGAAAGACAAGTGTGTAGGTGGTTAGAGAACCACATGCATAGTGGATATGGGTTTGAAGCACTCTATGTGCTAAGGCCTGGGTCACTGAATGAGTACTTGGGTACTGACTGAATGATTAGAGTACTGCAAGGAGAGTGCCTGGGTGAATGTATAAGTGTTTGGGTTTTGGCGCAGCGAATGGATTTGTAGGTGTTGCTGAATGAGTCAACAGAGGACTGCAAGGGGAGTGACAGGATATTTGCTGGAGTGTATGGATAGTGACTGGGGAATTGAAGGTGTGAAAGACAAGTGTGTAGGTGGTTAGAGAACCGCATGCATAGTGGATAGGGGTTTGAAGCAGTCTATGTGCTATGGCGTGGGTCACTGAATGAGTACTTGGGTACTGACTGAACGATTAGAGTACTGCAAGGAGAGTGACTGGCTGAATGTATAAGTGCTTGGGTTTTGGCGCAGCGAATGGATTTGTAGGTGTTGCTGAATGAGTCAACAGAGGACTGCAAGGGGAGTGACAGGATGTTTGCTGGTGTGTATGGATAGTGACTGGGGAATTGAAGGTGTGAAAGACAAGTGTGTAGGTGGTTACAGAACCGCATGCATAGTGGATAGGTTGTTTGAAGCACTCTATGTGCTGAGGCCTGGGTCACTGAATGAGTACTTGGGTACTGACTGAACGATTAGAGTACTGCAAGGAGAGTGCCTGGGTGAATGTATAAGTGTTTGGGTTTTGGCGCAGCGAATGGATTTGTAGGTGTTGCTGAATGAGTCAACAGAGGACTGCAAGGGGAGTGACAGGATGTTTGCTGGAGTGTATGGATAGTGACTGGGAAATTGAAGGTGTGAAAGACAAGTGTGTAGGTGGTTAGAGAACCGCATGCATAGTGGATAGGGTTTTGAAGCAGTCTATGTGCTATGGCCTGGGTCACTGAATGAGTACTTGGGTACTGACTGAACGATTAGAGTACTGCAAGGAGAGTGACTGGCTGAATGTATAAGTGCTTGGGTTTTGGCGCAGCGAATGGATTTGTAGGTGTTGCTGAATGAGTCAACAGAGGACTGCAAGGGGAGTGACAGGATGTTTGCTGGAGTGTATGGATAGTGACTGTGGAATTGAAGGTGTGAAAGACAAGTGTGTAGGTGGTTACAGAACCACATGCATAGTGGATAGGGGTTTGAAGCAGTCTATGTGCTAAGGCCTGGGTCACTGAATGAGTACTTGGGTACTGACTGAACGATTAGAGTACTGCAAGGAGAGTGACTGGCTGAATGTATAAGTGGTTGGGTTTTGGCGCAGCGAATGGATTTGTAGGTGTTGCTGAATGAGTCAACAGAGGACTGCAAGGGGAGTGACAGGATGTTTGCTAGAGTGTATGGATAGTGACTGGGGAATTGAAGGTGTGAAAGACAAGTGTGTAGGTGGTTAGAGAACCGCATGCATAGTGGATAGGGGTTTGAAGCAGTCTATGTGCTATGGCGTGGGTCACTGAATGAGTACTTGGGTACTGACTGAACGATTAGAGTACTGCAAGGAGAGTGACTGGCTGAATGTATAAGTGCTTGGGTTTTGGCGCAGCAAATGGATTTGTAGGTGTTGCTGAATGAGTCAACAGAGGACTGCAAGGGGAGTGACAGGATGTTTGCTGGTGTGTATGGATAGTGACTGGGGAATTGAAGGTGTGAAAGACAAGTGTGTAGGTGGTTAGAGAACCACATGCATAGTGGATATGGGTTTGAAGCACTCTATGTGCTAAGGCCTGGGTCACTGAATGAGTACTTGGGTACTGACTGAACGATTAGAGTACTGCAAGGAGAGTGCCTGGGTGAATGTATAAGTGTTTGGGTTTTGGCGCAGCGAATGGATTTGTAGGTGTTGCTGAATGAGTCAACAGAGGACTGCAAGGGGAGTGACAGGATGTTTGCTGGAGTGTATGGATAGTGACTGGGAAATTGAAGGTGTGAAAGACAAGTGTGTAGGTGGTTAGAGAACCGCATGCATAGTGGATAGGGGTTTGAAGCAGTCTATGTGCTATGGCCTGGGTCACTGAATGAGTACTTGGGTACTGACTGAACGAGTAGAGTACTGCAAGGAGAGTGACTGGCTGAATGTATAAGTCGTTGGGTTTTGGCGCAGCAAATGGATTTGTAGGTGTTGCTGAATGAGTCAACAGAGGACTGCAAGGGGAGTGACAGGATGTTTGCTTGAGTGTATGGATAGTGACTGGGGAATTGAAGGTGTGAAAGACAAGTGTGTAGGTGGTTAGAGAACCGCATGCATAGTGGATAGGGGTTTGAAGCAGTCTATGTGCTAAGGCCTTGGTCACTGAATGAGTACTTGGGTACAGACTGAACGATTAGAGTACTGCAAGGAGAGTGCCTGGGTGAGTGTATAAGTGGTTTGGTTTTGGCGCAGCGAATGGATTTATAGGTGTTGCTGAATGAGTCAACAGAGGACTGCAAGGGGAGTGACAGGATGTTTGCTGGAGTGTATGGATAGTGACTGGGGAATTAAAGGTGTGAAAGACAAGTGTGTAGGTGGTTAGAGAACCACATGCATAGTGGATAGGGGTTTGAAGCAGTCTATGTGCTAAGGCCTGGGTCACTGAATGAGTACTTGGGTACTGACTGAACGATTAGAGTACTGCAAGGAGAGTGACTGGCTGAATGTATAAGTGGTTTGGTTTTGGCGCAGCAAATGGATTTGTAGGTGTTGCTGAATGAGTCAACAGAGGACTGCAAGGGGAGTGACAGGATGTTTGCTGGAGTGTATGGATAGTGACTGGGGAATTGAAGGTGTGAAAGACAAGTGTGTAGGTGGTTAGAGAACCACATGCATAGTGGATAGGGGTTTGAAGCAGTCTATGTGCTAAGGCCTGGGTCACTGAATGAGTACTTGGGTACTGACTGAACGATTAGAGTACTGCAAGGAGAGTGACTGGCTGAATGTATAAGTGGTTGGGTTTTGGCGCAGCGAATGGATTTGTAGGTGTTGCTGAATGAGTCAACAGAGGACTGCAAGGGGAGTGACAGGATGTTTGCTGGAGTGTATGGATAGTGACTGGGGAATTGAAGGTGTGAAAGACAAGTGTGTAGGTGGTTAGAGAACCGCATGCATAGTGGATAGGGGTTTGAAGCAGTCTATGTGCTATGGCGTGGGTCACTGAATGAGTACTTGGGTACTGACTGAACGATTAGAGTACTGCAAGGAGAGTGACTGGCTGAATGTATAAGTGCTTGGGTTTTGGCGCAGCGAATGGATTTGTAGGTGTTGCTGAATGAGTCAACAGAGGACTGCAAGGGGAGTGACAGGATGTTTGCTGGTGTGTATGGATAGTGACTGGGGAATTGAAGGTGTGAAAGACAAGTGTGTAGTTGGTTACAGAACCGCATGCATAGTGGATAGGTTGTTTGAAGCAGTCTATGTGCTAAGGCCTGGGTCACTGAATGAGTACTTGAGTACTGACTGAACGATTAGAGTACTGCAAGGAGAGTGACTGGCTGAATGTATAAGTGGTTGGGTTTTGGCGCAGCGAATGGCTTTGTAGGTGTTGCTGAATGAGTCAACAGAGGACTGCAAGGGAAGTGACAGGATGTTTGCTGGAGTGTATGGATAGTGACTGGGGAATTGAAGGTGTGAAAGACAAGTGTGTAGGTGGTTAGAGAACCGCATGCATAGTGGATATGGGTTTGAAGCACTCTATGTGCTAAGGCCTGGGTCACTGAATGAGTACTTGGGTACTGACTGAACGATTAGAGTACTGCAAGGAGAGTGCCTGGGTGAATGTATAAGTGTTTGGGTTTTGGCGCAGCGAATGGATTTGTAGGTGTTGCTGAATGAGTCAACAGAGGACTGCAAGGGGAGTGACAGGATGTTTGCTGGAGTGTATGGATAGTGACTGGGGAATTGAAGGTGTGAAAGACAAGTGTGTAGGTGGTTAGAGAACCACATGCATAGTGGATAGGGGTTTGAAGCAGTCTATGTGCTAAGGCCTGGGTCACTAAATGAGTACTTGGGTACTGACTGAACGATTAGAGTACTGCAAGGAGAGTGCCTGGGTGAGTGTATAAGTGGTTTGGTTTTGGCGCAGCGAATGGATTCATAGGTGTTGCTGAATGAGTCAACAGAGGACTGCAAGGGAAGTGACAGGATGTTTGCTGGAGTGTATGGATAGTGACTGGGGAATTGAAGGTGTGAAAGACAAGTGTGTAGGTGGTTAGAGAACCACATGCAAGGTGGATAGGGGTTTGAAGCAGTCTATGTGCTAAGGCCTGGGTCACTGAATGAGTACTTGGGTACTGACTGAACGATTAGAGTACTGCAAGGAGAGTGCCTCGGTGAATGTATAAGTGGTATGGTTTTGGCGCAGCGAATGGATTTGTAGGTGTTGCTGAATGAGTCAACAGAGGACTGCAAGGGGAGTGACAGGATGTTTGCTGGAGTGTATGGATAGTGACTGGGGAATTGAAGGTGTGAAAGACAAGTGTGTAGGTGGTTACAGAACCGCATGCATAGTGGATAGGGGTTTGAAGCAGTCTATGTGATAAGGCCTGGGTCACTAAATGAGTACTTGGGTACTGACTGAACGATTAGAGTACTGCAAGGAGAGTGCCTGGGTGAGTGTATAAGTGGTTGGGTTTTGGCGCAGCGAATGGATTTATAGGTGTTGCTGAATGAGTCAACAGAGGACTGCAAGGGGAGTGACAGGATGTTTGCTGGAGTGTATGGATAGTGACTGGGGAATTGAAGGTGTGAAAGACAAGTGTGTAGGTGGTTAGAGAACCACATGCATAGTGGATAGGGGTTTGAAGCAGTCTATGTGCTAAGGCCTTGGTCACTGAATGAGTACCTGGGTACTGACTGAACGATTAGAGTACTGCAAGGAGAGTGCCTGGGTGAATGTATAAGTGGTTGAGTTTTGGCGCAGCGAATGGCTTTGTAGGTGTTGCTGAATGAGTCAACAGAGGACTGCAAGGGGAGTGACAGGATGTTTGCTGGAGTGTATGGATAGTGACTGGGGAATTGAAGGTGTGAAAGACATGTGTGTAGGTGGTTAGAGAATCGCATGCATAGTGGATATGGGTTTCAAGCAGTCTATGTGCTAAGGCCTGGGTCACTAAATGAGTACTTGGGTACTGACTGAACGATTAGAGTACTGCAAGAAGAGTGCCTGGGTGAGTGTATAAGTGGTTTGGTTTTGGCGCAGCGAATGGCTTTGTAGGTGTTGCTGAATGAGTCAACAGAGGACTGCAAGGGGAGTGACAGGATGTTTGCTGGAGTGTATGGATAGTGACTGGGGAATTGAAGGTGTGAAAGACAAGTGTGTAGGTGGTTAGAGAACCACATGCATAGTGGATAGGGGTTTGAAGCAGTCTATGTGCTAAGGCCTGGGTCACTGAATGAGTACTTGGGTACTGACTGAACGATTAGAGTACTGCAAGGAGAGTGCCTCGGTGAATGTATAAGTGGTTTGGTTTTGGCGCAGCGAATGGATTTGTAGGTGTTGCTGAATGAGTCAACAGAGGACTGCAAGGGGAGTGACAGGATGTTTGCTGGAGTGTATGGATAGTGACTGGGGAATTGAAGGTGTGAAAGACAAGTGTGTAGGTGGTTAGAGAACCGCATGCATAGTGGATAGGGGTTTGAAGCAGTCTATGTGCTAAGGCCTGGGTCACTAAATGAGTACTTGGGTACTGACTGAACGATTAGAGTACTGCAAGGAGAGTGCCTGGGTGAGTGTATAAGTGGTTTGGTTTTGGCGCAGCGAATGGATTTATAGGTGTTGCTGAATGAGTCAACAGAGGACTGCAAGGGGAGTGACAGGATGTTTGCTGGAGTGTATGGATAGTGACTGGGGAATTGAAGGTGTGAAAGACAAGTGTGTAGGTGGTTACAGAACCGCATGCATAGTGGATAGGGGTTTGAAGCAGTCTATGTGCTAAGGCCTGGGTCACTAAATGAGTACTTGGGTACTGACTGAACGATTAGAGTACTGCAAGGAGAGTGCCTGGGTGAGTGTATAAGTGGTTGGGTTTTGGCGCAGCGAATGGATTTATAGGTGTTGCTGAATGAGTCAACAGAGGACTGCAAGGGGAGTGACAGGATGTTTGCTGGAGTGTATGGATAGTGACTGGGGAATTGAAGGTGTGAAAGACAAGTGTGTAGGTGGTTAGAGAACCACATGCATAGTGGATAGGGGTTTGAAGCAGTCTATGTGCTAAGGCCTGGGTCACTAAATGAGTACTTGGGTACTGACTGAACGATTAGAGTACTGCAAGGAGAGTGCCTGGGTGAATGTATAAGTGTTTGGGTTTTGGCGCAGCGAATGGATTTGTAGGTGTTGCTGAATGAGTCAACAGAGGACTGCAAGGGGAGTGACAGGATGTTTGCTGGAGTGTATGGATAGTGACTGGGGAATTGAAGGTGTGAAAGACATGTGTGTAGGTGGTTAGAGAACCGCATGCATAGTGGATATGGGTTTCAAGCAGTCTATGTGCTAAGGCCTGGGTCACTAAATGAGTACTTGGGTACTGACTGAACGATTAGAGTACTGCAAGGAGAGTGACTGGGTGAATGTATAAGTGGTTGGGTTTTGACGCAGCGAATGGATTACTACATGGTGCTGGATGGCTGATTGGAGAATTGCAATTACAAAGACTCACTAGCCTGGAAGCAGTTAGGTGACTACATACATTCTACACATTTCACTACAACACTGCTAGTGTGAATGCCTGACTAATTGTGCGAATCCATAAGCAGTAACTAAGTTCTACTAGTACTGAAACTTGACAACAGGTTAGGTTTTTAAGCAGTTATGTGTCAGCAAAGACATAAAGTAACCACATGCTTCTGTCACAATGGTTGCACAAGTGCACACATACTCACAGTGTGATTCTAGAGATCCAAAACTATTCCCTGGGCTTTAGCAAAAGAGACGCACTAGTCTGGAAGAGGTTAGGAGACTGCATACATTCTACACATTTCACTACAGCATTGCTAGTGTGAATGCCTGAATAATTCTGCGAATCCATAAGCAGTGACTGGGTTCTAATACTAGTGAAACTTGACAATAGGATAGGTTTTTAACCAGTTATGTGTTAGCAGAGACATAAAGTAACTACATGCTTCTGTCACAATGGTTGCACAAGTGCACACATACTCACAGTGTGATTCTAGACAAGCCAAACTATTCTCTGGACTTTATCAAACGAGACTCACTAGCCTGGAAGCAGTTAGGTGACTACATACATTCTACACATTTCACTACAGCACTGCTAGTGTGAATACCTGACTCATTGTGTGAATCCATAAGCAGTAACTAAGTTTTACTAGTACTGAAACTTGACAACAGGTTAGATTTTTAAGCAGTTATGTGTCAGCAAAGACATAAAGTAACCACATGCTTCTGTCACAATGGTTGCAGAAGTGCACACATACTCACAGTGTGATTCTAGAGAACCAAAACTATTCCCTGGGCTTTAGCAAAAGAGACGCACTAGTCTGGAAGAGGTTAGGTGACTGCATACATTCTACACATTTCACTACAGCATTGCTAGTGTGAATGCCTGAATCATTCTGCGAATCCATAAGCAGTGACTGAGTTCTAATACTACAGAAACTTGACAACAGGATAGAATAATAAACAATTATTCAACTATACCTTTCAACACAGTTTAAAATATATATATTACTATACATGGGGCAGATTTACAAGCCTCTTGCGCCACATTTGCGTCACTTTTCCCATGTTAAAAGTGATGCAAAAGTGGCACAAGAGGCTTGTAAAACTGCCCCATACTGTTTTTTAAACAAACATCAAATACAATTCAAAAAATTAAAATATACATCAGTACATTTAATAATATATTTCAAACAACACAGTTTCATTAAATTATCAAATCTTTTTAAATAAACGTCCAAAATATATAACTCACTTATTAAATAAATCTGTTGAATTAAAAATCTCACACACTCAGTCAGGATTTTCTTTTTCACACAGACAATGTAGATAAGCACACTCTCCAATATAAAACCAGTAATGGCAAACTTCCCCTCTAATTTTTCATACATATACACATGACTTCCCAGTGTTTTTCAAATTGTAAAACGAATTTCCATTGGTCATAGAGAATAATACTTTTCAACTGACATCTTCCCCCTTGTTCTGAATATCAGTTTCCATAGCAACAGCTCATGCAACATTCAACTTAGCTGCCAGGTCACAAGTTCACCACACAATGTTGCAAATGACAACAGCAGGTGTGGTTGGCTTTGCAAAGCATTCCCTTATCCTTTCTGCTGTACCTTTCAAACTTTTCATTATAACCAATAATAAACATGCTTTCTAAACCAAGAAAAATGCACCCTATATTAGAATGTAGAGTGTTCTTAAACAGCCAATCAAATCTCTACTTTCTTAAAAACAGCATGTTGTCCACCATTTTAGATAGATTTCATTGTCCCTCCTGCCTACCTCAGCTACAGACATCTTCTTATTACCTACAGTGATCCCTTCAAGATGCTTTCAGTGTGGATTGTGGGACACAGCTATGTTTTCTGGTGCAAAAGGTATGCTGAAAGCAGAGGTATTGACAAAGATTTAGCTTTGCCAAATGTAGACATTAAATGGATTGGACAGAGAGGATTAAAGTGGCACCAATTGATGCCATTGGTTAAATCCTTTTGCATCTCCAACACCCTGACCTCATAATTGTGCACTGTGGTGGCAATGACCTAGGCACTTTGACTGGGGTAGGTCTGGAAATGCTTATGAAGGACACCTTTGCAGAATTCATGTCACTTTTCCCCCAAACTGCCTTTGTCTATTCTAACATATGCCAAAGACAGAAATGGAAGTGGTCCAATCATTTTTGTCCACAGATTGAGAAAGCTAGGAAACATGTCAATAAAGCTGTTTCTGCTTATCTCAGAGATTATAGGATGGGGTCCATTTTCAACAACAATCTGCGTTTTAATATGGATGGCATCTATAGGAGAGATGGTGTACATTTTACAGATGAGGGTAACAGAGTCTTTCTCATCAACTTTAGACTCTGCATCGGTACTTACTTGTAGGTACCATAATCTGTCAATAAACACAAGGGCTGTTTTTAGAGCCACCCAAGATATAAACATATATGCTTGATGTTTATTTACTTTTTTTTAAAAAATATTTGGGGGATGCGCGCACCCAACGCGTTTACCTTGGAGTCGCGCACCCAACGCGTTTACACCAGGGGGCCGCGCTGGGAGTCGCGCACCCAACGCGTTCACACTAGGGGCCGCGCTGGGCGGCGCGCTGGGTGCGCGACTCCTTATTTTACCGTAAAATTTTTGTTAGCTCCTACCACTAATTTATATTCTCCCCAGGGACCCCATTCCCCGGGGCCTATACATAATAATGGAGACCGTGAGGGGAGCCCCAATGCCCCCACGGTCCCGCCGGCTCCCCGCGTCCTTCGAGAGCCGGCATTGCTTTTCCACATGGGGAGCTGCTGACATGCAGCTCCCCATGTGGAAAAGCAATCTCCAAGCAGTTTGCAATGACAGGACGGGAGCCACAAGGCTCCCGTCCTGTCATTGCAAACTACAGTGTCCCGGGGGTAGGCACCCCGGGACACTGCAGGAGCTGGCCCTGGGGGGTGGCGGTCCCCAGGGCCATCACGGGCTCCAGGAGGGGGGCCACGCGGCCCCCCTCCGTACATGTTCAAAGCCCCGGGGAGGTGGTGGTCCCCGGGGCTTCGGGGGTCCGAAACGGACCCCCACATGTATTTCCTTAGTGCCCCGGGGAGTGTGGGGGGTTCGAGCCCCCCACACATGTCTTTTAATTTTTAAAAAATAAGCCCCGGGGAGTGGTGGTCCTCGGGGCTTGGGGTGCCTTACAGGCCCCCCATTCATTTTTATTAACCCCCACATGCCCCCGGGACTTGGCCCACCCGGGGGCCAATTAACAACGAAGCGCACGACACCGCGCATCGTTTTTTTTTTTATCGGCGGGATCCGCGCACCCTAAGCGCATCCCCCAATTTTTTTTTTTTTTAAATGCTTTTTTCTGCCCAGGGGGTCCTTGTGGGACCCCCTGAGCAGACCTAGGGGGTCAGGGTGTTTCTACCCTGCCCCCTTTGTGCGTTTTGCGCACTTGTTTCTTGTGCCTCGCTTCTACCGAGGGACAAAATGGCTGCCAACACTTCCTGATTTGGAGTGTTGACAGCCACTTGAAAGCCAATTAACATGCAGCTCGTGATCGGAACGGTGCGCGCAGGGTGCGCTCACGGTGCGCAAATCCGACGCGGCCATAGATATATATGTGATTTTCTTTTTGATTTTCTCAGGAACTACTGAACGGATTTACACCATTTAACAAGAAGGGTTCTTTCTGAACCAAGAACTACCTCTTTGCCAAATTTGGTGTAATTCCGTTCAGCAGTTCGGGCTGTAGCCGTGTCTAAAGTTTCCTATGTAAAAATGAATGGGGAAAACACGTTTTGGGACCCCCCTTTTTTCTCGGCCACCGCTTAACGAATCACCCCGAGACTTTCAGGGTAGGAGCGGACCATAGCGGGCCATAAAGTTTGAAAATTGCGCGAAGATTCGTCAACCGACGTAAGAGTTATTTCAAATAGAATGTCGCGTATTTCCTATGGAAAATAGGTCCTAACTATAACTATCTACTGGCGACCGCCAGTAGATATATATATATATATATATATATATGTATGTATATATATATTATCTACTGGCGGTCGCCAGTAGATAGTTATAGTTAGGACCTATTTTCCATAGGAAATCCGCGACATTCTATTTAAAATAACTCTTGCGTCGGTTGACGAATCTTCGCGAAATTTTCAAACTTTATGGCCCGCTCCGGTCCGCTCCTACCCTGAAAGTCTAAGGGTGATTCGTCAAGCGGGGCCGAGAAAAAGGGGGGTCCCAAAACGTGTTTTCCCCATTCATTTTCCCATAGGAAACTTTAGACACGGCTACAGCTCGAACTGCTGAACGGAATTACACCAAATTTGGCAAAGAGGTAGTTCTTGGTTCAGAAAGAACCCTTTTGTTAAATGGTGTAAATCCGTTCAGTAGTTGCGGAGAAATTAAAAAAATAAGAGTAAAAAATCAATTTCCCATAGGAAACTTTATGCAAGGCTACAGCCCGAACTGCTGAACGGAATTACACCAAATTTGGCAAAGAGGTAGTTCTTGGTTCAAAAAGAACCCTTTTTGTTAAATGGTGTAAATCCGTTCAGTAGTTGCTGAGAAAATCAAAAGTAAAAACACATATATATCTGGGCGGAGCCTAACCACACATGTCATCGTGAGATCTGATTGGCTGTCAGCACTTCATCCTGGAATTGCTGGCAGCCATCTTGGGACCAATATAAATGATAGTACCCCATTGAAATGCATTGTAGTGAATCGAAGATTTTGAGGGTTACCAAAAGGAGAACTATAAAGGGTGATAACAGACTTTAGTTACATTAGAATTCATTTGTTGATGGTACCATACTAATTTCAGGAATTGTGGTGTGTTCTAAGGTGATTTTACCCTGTGAAAAACCTTCTGCTGGGATATCATGAATCATGTTTGAGAGAAAACTATTTTCACATGCTTGTCCCATACAGTTTTGGAAGGTGCCCCAGAAGCTAAAATGAGAGCATATTTTCTGTAAATTCACATTATCTTTCTCAGTCATGTGAGAATGAAGTCTGACATTCTCAGTAAAACATGTACATCCAACAAGGGCAGAGACTGTCAGTTGATTCCTTTGTGTTCTACTGCAGCTTCCCAGAGTGTTCTAAAGAACAACTAGAGTGCTAACAGCCTTACTTATGACAAAAGTATGGCACACCTGAAGCCATCTTGATTGGAATAAACTGGTAACACTTAAAACATTTAATTTAAAAAGGAACAAAATGATGGGGTTCATTTTGCCATAGAAATTATGGTTAGTGCTGTAGAAAGAAAAATTAGGACATGTTTCAAGTGTGATCTCAAATATCTTCCTGTTATATTTCAACAGGAGCAGCCTGTCAGTTGATGCCTTTGTGTTCTACTGCAGCTTCCCAGAGTGTGCTAAAGAACAACTAGAGCGCTAACAGTCTTACTTATGACAAAAGTATGGCACACCTGAAGCCATCTTGATTGGAATAAACTGGTAACACTTAAAACATTTAATTTAAAAAGGAACAAAATGAGGGGGTTCATTTTGCCATAGAAATTATGGTTAGTGCTGTAGAAAGAAAAATTAGTGCATGTTTTAAGTGAGATCTCAAATCCTCTTCTATTTCATTAGAAAATTCTGACATGCAGACTGAAACAATCACTTTCAATACCAGCAGTAGACTTCCAGTTAACTCCTTGGTGAGCAGTAGCTTTACTACATGAATGACTAGAGTAATAACATTCTGAATTTATGGCAAATGTGTGACACATCTGAATGCCTTCTTGATGGAATCAAAGTAAAAAACTGAAAGCATTTCCTACTGAGGAGACTGCAGTAAATGAGGAAATTAGGAAACTTCATAACAAAGAAGTCTTCCAAGATAGCCACCAGTGAAAAAAGAGCCCAAATGTAGCACAAATATTACCCAGATGTAGCCCACATATAGCCCAATGACAAAAGTGTGCAAAACACTTTTTATTTTTAGTTTTTTTGCAGTTTTATGTAGTGCAGACTGGTCAGGTATTGGAGCGTTGCATCTTAAAACATGACCCCCCAACATAACAAAAACACCACTGCACTACCCTAAACCCTAAAACACTACCCCAGCACGACCCCCTACACTACACAAGCACCACTGCACTATCCTAAACCCTAAAACACTACCCCCAGCATGACCCCCTACACTACACAAACACCACTGCACTACCCTAAACCCTAAAACACTACCCCAACACCACTGCACTAACCTAAATCCTAAAATACTACCCCCAGCACGACCCCCTACACTACCCAAACACCACTGCACTACCCTAAAACATGACCCCCTACACTACACAAACACCACTGCACTACCCTAAACCCTAAAACACTACCCCCAGCACGACCCCCTACACTACACAAGCACCACTGCACTACCCTAAACCCTAAAACACTGCCCCCAGCACGACCCCTACACTACACAAACACCACTGCACTTACCTTAAACCCTAAAACACTACCCCCAGCACGACCCCCTACACTACCCAAACACCACTGCACTAACCTAAATCCTAAAACACTACCCCCAGCACGACCCCCTACACTACCCAAACACCACTGCACTACCCTAAAACATGACCCCCTACACTACACAAACACCACTGCACTACCCTAAACCCTAAAACACTACCCCCAGCACGACCCCCTACACTACACAAGCACCACTGCACTACCCTAAACCCTAAAACACTACCCCCAGCACGACCCCCTACACTGCCCGAACACCACTGCACTGCCCTAAACCCTGAAACACATACCCTAGCACGACCCCCTACACTGCCCGAACACCACTGCACTGCCCTAAACCCTGAAACACCACCCCCAGCACGACCCCCTACACTGCCCGGACACCACTGCACTGCCCTAAACCCTGAAACACCACCCCCTGCACGACCCCCTACACTGCCCGAACACCACTGCACTGCCCTAAACCCTGAAACACCATCCCCAGCACGACCCCCTACACTGCACGAACACCACTGCACTGCCCTAAATCCTGAAACACTACCCCCAGCACGACCCCCTACACTACCCAAACACCACTGCACTACCCTAAACCCTAAAACACTACCCCCAGCACGACCCCCTACACTACCCAAACACCACTGCACTACCCTAAACCCTAAAACACTCCCCCAGCACGACTCCCTACACTACCCAAACACCACTGCACTACCCTAAACCCTAAATCTACCCCCAGCATGACCCCCTACACTACACAAACACCACTGCACTACCCTAAACCCTAAAACACTACACCCAGCACGACCCTCTTCACTACCTAAACACAACTGCACAATTTGTTACAGGCGTTGCAACGCAGGCCTGTGGTGCTTACTGGAAGTACCTAGTGGGCTAGTTGGGCCCCAGGGACCCTCAGGATTCAAGGTGACCTAACCCCCAACTTAAAATGCACCACGGGGCGCGTTTGCACAGTGGTGAAGGGAGGGGGAGGGGCCTCAGGTGACATGTGCGCAAACACGCCCTGTGGTGCGTTTTAAGTTGGGGAATTAATTCCCTTTGAATCCTGAGGGACCCTGGGGCCAACTAGCCCACCAGGTACCTTCAGTAAGCACAACAGAGTTGCGTTGCAGAGAGGTGAAAAAAGGTGCGTGGCCTCGGAACGCCTCTCTGCAACTCAGCTCTGTGGTCCTAACTGTAGGTACCTGGGGGCTAGTTGGGCCCCAGGGACCCTCAGAATTCAAGGGGACTTAATCCCGCAACTTAAAACGCGCCACGGGGTGCGTTTGCACACATGTCACCTCAGGCCCCCTCCCTTCACCACTGTGCAAACGCGCCCTGTAGCGTGTTTTAAGAGGTAGTTTTAATCCCCCTGCCCTATTATGTACTAGGGACTTGCAGAGGAGGTCATGCTAATCACAGGGGTACCCCAAAGCATAGTGTTCCCTAGTGTATGTAGGTGTTTTCACTGTATTCTAAGTGTCTTTTAGCATAGCACTGGCTCTGGTTAGTCAGAGTCAGTTACCACCAGTACCCGTCTGAAAAAGTTGTGGGCACAGGATGATTTTGCAACAAGGCCTCTTTCTGCTCCTCTGTTGGTTCTTTCTGCACATCTTTTGCTTCTTTCTGTGCGTTTTTCTTCTTTCTTCACATGTCCTACCTCTGTAGGCATAGTTAGAAACTAGCATTTAAAAAACCTTTGAAATTCACTGAAAAAACCATAGGTTGACACGTTATAGTTAGAAATTAGCATTTAAAAAACCTTTGAAATTCACTGAAAAAACCATAGGTTTTAGGGACAGTTATAGTTAGTTGGACATTTCACTCGTACAAAACCATAGAAATTCCCCCGTTATAGTTAGTTCAGCTAACTATAACTCGCGCCCAGCAATGCACTGCTGATGACGTCACATATTACATCACTCATGACATGGTCAGTGACATCACTGATGACATCACTGATGACATCTCAAATGACATCACTGATGACATCATCCATGTGATAATTTCATGCATCTTCTCACACCCTAATATAACTTTTGATACACCCACTCTAAATTACAGACTGCCATTCTCAAAACCATAGACACTCCAACACCAAAAACTACATACCCATTCACTGATTCTTAGGTCTACACACACATCCACTCACTCACCCGTACAGTCACTGATACTTAGTCACTCAGTACAGGACTATCATATGCACTCATACACCTATATAAACACTCACACACCGCCACTCATCCATAGAGGTACTCACACACCTAGTCAGTCATGCAAAAAACTTAATCACACACCCATTTACTCACCTATACAGTTATACACACACCAGCTCACTTACGCATACAAATACTAGCACATTCTTACGCTCTTATACAATCACTGATACAAGTACACGCTCATCCATACAGCCACTCTCACAATCACACACTCTCACTTATAGCCATTTATATACTCCAACACACATATATACTGCCTTTCACATATGTAGTTACTCACACATGTACCACTGAGATATACATTCAATCACTAACACACCCATACACACACTCACCCACCCATACAGTCCATCACAGATGCACTCTTGAAACCATGCACCCAGTGAATCACCAACTCACACAACTATGCACAGAGTCACACACACCCCACCCACACAAACACTTAGGCACCCATACAGATACTCAGACAATCAATCAATAACCCATGTAGACACTCATGTAGCTATTCAGAAAGCCATGCAGCCGCTTACAAACCAACAGACAGACAGATACAGACATTCACACAGTTTAGTCACTAACCTATGCATTCAGTAAGATACATTTAATCACTCACTTGTAGAGTCAGTCACTCACGTACTAAATCATCCATTCAGACACTTATACACCCACTCATTCTTCAATACGCCTTTCCCTATATATATTAAACATATTTAAACTTTACAGAAACACACAGTCACTGGATGATGTCATCAGTGATGTCATCAGTGATGTCATTTGAGATGTCATCAGTGATGTAATCAGTGATGTCACTGACCATGTCATGAGTGATGTAATATGTGACGTCATCAGCAGTGCATTGCGGGGGCGCGAGTTATAGTTAGCTGAACTAACTATAACGGGGGAATTTCTATGGTTTTGTACGAGTGAAATGTCCAACTAACTATAACTGTCCCTAAAACCTATGGTTTTTTCAGTGAATTTCAAAGGTTTTTTAAATGCTAATTTCTAACTATAACGTGTCTGAAACCTATGGTTTTTTCACTGAATATATATATGTATATATATATATTAAAAATAATATATATATATATATATATTCACTGAAAAAACCATAGGTTTCAGACACGTTATAGTTAGAAATTAGCATTTAAAAACCTTTGAAATTCACTGAAAAAACCATAGGTTTCAGACACGTTATAGTTAGAAATTTGCATTTAAAAAACCTTACAAATTCACTGAAAAAACCATAGGTTTTAGGGACAGTTATAGTTAGTTGGACATTGCACTCGTACAAAACCCGTGAAATTCCCCCGTTATAGTTAGTTCAGCTAACTATAACTCGCGCCCGCAATGCACTGCTGATGACGTCACATATTACATCACTCATGACATGGTCAGTGACATCACTGATGACATCACTGATGACATCTCAAATGACATCACTGATGACATCACTGATGACATCATCCAGTGACTGTGTGTTTCTGTAAAGTTTAATTTTGTTTTATATATATGCCAAGCTGTATTGAAGAATGAGTGGGTGTATAAGTTTCTGTATGGATGATTTAGTAGGTGCGTGACTAACTCTATAAGTGAGTGATTAAACGTATCTTACTGAATGCATGGGTTAGTGACTAAACTGGGTGAATGTCTGTATCCGTCTGTCTGTTGCTGTGTAAGTGGCTGCATGGGTTTGTGAATAGCTACATGAGTGTCTATATGAGTTATTGATTGGTTGTCTGAGTATCTGTATGGGTGCCTGAGTGTTTGTGTGGGTGGGGTGGGTGCGACTCTGTGCATAGATGTGTGAGTGGGTGATTCACTGGGTGGATGGTTTCAAGAGTGCATCTGTGATAGACTGTATGGGTGGGTAAGTGTGTGTAAGAGTGTATTAGTGAGTGAATGTATGTCCCAGTGGTACATGTGTGAGTAACTACATATGTGAAAGGCAGTATATATGTGTGTTGGAGTATATAAATAGCTATAAGCGAGAGTGTGTGATTGTGAGAGTGACTGTATGGATGAGTGTGTGCTTGCATCAGTGATTGTATAAGAGCGTAAGAATGTGCTAGTATTTGTAGGAGTAAGTGAGCTGGTGTGTGTATAACTGTATAGGTGAGTAAATGGCAGTGTGTTTAATTATTTGCATGACTGACTAGGAGTGTGAGTACCTCTATGGATGAGTGGCGGTGTTTGAGTGTCTATATAGGAGTATGAGTGCATATGATAGTCATGTACTGAGTGACCTTAAGTATGAGTCACTGTACAGGTGAGTGAGTGGCTGTGTGTGTAGACCTAAGAATCAATGAGTGGGTATGTAGTTATTGGTGTTGGAGTGTCTATGGTTTTGCGAATGGCAGTCTGTAATTTAGAGTGGGTGTATCAAAGGTTATTTTAGGGTGTGAGGAGGTGCATCAGATTATCACGTGGATGATGTCATCAGTGATGTCATTTGAGATGTCATCAGTGATGTCATCAGTGATGTCACTGACCATGTCATGAGTGATGTAATATGTGACGTCATCAGCAGTGCATTGCGGGCGCGAGTTATAGTTAGCTGAACTAACTATAACGGGGGAATTTCACGGGTTTTGTACGAGTGCAATGTCCAACTAACTATAACTGTCCCTAAAACCTATGGTTTTTTTCAGTGAATTTGTAAGGTTTTTTAAATGCAAATTTCTAACTATAACGTGTCTGAAACCTATGGTTTTTTCAGTGAATTTCAAAGGTTTTTTAAATGTTAATTTCTAACTATAACGTGTCTGAAACCTATGGTTTTTTCAGTGAATTTCAAAGGTTTTTTAAATGCTAATTTCTAACTATAACGTGTCTGAAACCTATGGTTTTTTCAGTGAATTTCAAAGGTTTTTTAAATGCTAATTTCTAACTATAACGTGCCTGAAACCTATGGTTTTTTCAGTGAATTTCAAAGGTTTTTTAAATGCTAATTCCTAACTATAACATGTCTGAAACCTATGGTTTTTTTCAGTGAATTTCAAAGGTTTTGTAAATGACAATTTTTAAATGTATTAATTGTTATATTTATTTTTTTGATACTGATTTACTACATTTTTTTAAACTATTTATTTTTAGATATTTTATTTTTTAAATTACATTGTAATTACATTATATATTACATTACAAAATATACTTTCTCAGAATGAATTACTTTAGTGTAAATACTTTGCAAATAGGCAATAGACTTTTAAGTACAGTAGTTACAGTTGTTGCAATAGGCAACACAATTTCAAACACAATGCAACATTGAGCTCAATGTGAATTTCTAGTTAAATGCAATTAGTTACTTTATGGATTACTTTTCTAACCACAGGACTGGATCCTAGATTCAGTCCTGGGACATCTCCTGTAAACAGTTGAGTAAAAGCGTTTTGGTTACAGTAGTGATTTTTAAGGAATATTATTGTATTTTAAAAGTTGACACAGAAACTTTTTCACATAGAATCACCAATGTTATCCTATGGGAGGAAATTCACTTAGCAGGTAAGTAGTGTTATCGTTACTTTTTGTTACTCAGTGGTGGATCCTGGATCCAGCACTGGTGCATCTCCTGTAAACAGTTGAAAGAATGCGTTTAAGTCATACAGGCGATTTTTAAGGAATATTTGTAGTTGGTGAAAAACGGCACTTTGAAACTTTTCTGCGGAAAACCAGACAATGGATTCCAATGGAAGGAAATACAAGTTACTGGTAAGTACGGTTAGAATTACTTATCAGGGTCAGTGCTGGGCTAAAAGATGCAGCACTGGGTTCTATCCTGATAACAGGTGAGTAAATCGGAATTCGTAGTTCGGCTGATTTTAGAGGAATATTATAAAGTTCCAAAACTCCACACTTAGAAGAATTTCCAAGTGAAACCAGTCAATGTTAGCCTATGGAAGGAAATTCAAGTTACTGGTAAGTACGGTTAGAATTACTTTTCAGGATCTGTACTGGGCTGAAAGATGCAGCACTGAGGTCTCTCCTGATAACAGGTGAGTAAATTGGAATTCGTAGTTCAGCTGATTTTAGAGGAATATTATAAAGTTCCAAAACTCAACACTTAGAAGAATTTCCAAGTGAAACCAGTCAATGTTAGCCTATGGAAGGAAATTCAAGTTACTGGTAAGTACGGTTAAAATTACTTATCAGGGTCAGTGCTGGGCTAAAAGATGCAGCACTGGGTTCTCTCCTGATAACAGGTGAGTAAATCGGAATTCGTAGTTCGGCTGATTTTAGAGGAATATTATAAAGTTCCAAAACTCCACACTTAGAAGAATTTCCAAGTGAAACCAGTCAATGTTAGCCTATGGAAGGAAATTCAAGTTACTGGTAAGTACGGTTAGAATTACTTTTCAGGATCAGTACTGGGCTCAAAGATGCAGCACTGAGGTCTCTCCTGATAACAGGTGAGTAAATCGGAATTCGTAGTTCGGCTGATTTTAGAGGAATATTTGCACAATGGTGAAGGAAGGGGGTGGGGCCTGAGGTGACATGTCTACAAACACGCCCTGTGGCGCGTTTTAAGTTGGAGAATTAATTCCTCCTCAATCCCGAGGGTCCCTAGGGGCCAACTAGCCCACCAGATACCTCCAGTATGCGCCAGAGAGCTGCGTTGCAGAGAGGTGTTCAGAGGCCACGCCCCTTTTTGCACCTCTCTGCAACGCAGCTCTGTGGCGCTTACTGGACGTACCTGGTGGGCTAGTTGGCCCCCAGGGACCCTCAGGATTGAAGGTGATTTAATTCCCCATCTTAAAACGCGCCACAGGGCCTGTTTGCACACATGTCACCTGAAGCCCCGCCTGAGCAGGCCTAGGGGGTCAGGGTGTTTCTACCCTGCCCCCTTTTTGCGTTTTACGCAGTTGTTTTACTGCTTTCTTGTTCCTCGGTTCTACCGAGGAACAAGATGGCTGCCAACACTTCCTGGTTTGGAGTGTTGACAGCCAATTAGCATGCAGCTCGTGGTCGGGAGGGTGCGCGGATCCTCCGTGCCTCTAAATATCAAAACTTTTATTTTGGATTTTCTCAGCAACTACTGAACGGATTTACACCATTTTAAAAGGGGTGCTTTCTGAACCAAGCACTACCTTTCTGCCAAATTTGGTGTAATTCCGTTCAGCAGTTTTTGCTGTAGCCTTGCATAAGGTTTCCTATGGGAAATCGATTTTTTCACTCTTATTTTTTGAATTTCTCCGCAACTACTGAACGGATTGACACCATTTAAAAAAAAGGTCGCTTTCTGAACCAAGCGCTACCTTTTTGCAAAATTTGGTGTAATTCCGTTCAGCAGTTCGGGCTGTAGCCGTGGCTAAAATTTCCTATGGGAATTAACATGGAAAAAATGGAGAAAACGCGTTTTGGGACCCCCCTTTTTTCTCGGCCCTCGCTTGACGAATCAACCTGAGACTTTCAGGGTAGGAGCGGAGCGGAGCGCCCCAACAAGTTGGAAGCTTTCGCGAACATTCGTCAACCGGCGCAAGAGTTATTTCAAATAGAATGTTGCGGATTTCCTATGGATAAAGGTCCTAACTATAACTATCTACTGGCGACCGCCAGTAGATAATATATAAATATATATATATATATATATATATATATATATATATATATATATGCCTGATTTGGTCCTATTTTGCTTTCTCCTGTTTGTATATTCTTTTAGCAAATGTTCTTGTCTTCTAGGAAAACTCAGCAATTCCAATATTCAAATACACTCACCAATTCACCTTCTTTTCTGCATTTGTAATTTGCTTTTTTCAAATTAAGTTCCTTTTAATCACATTTTCAATATTGAAAATTTAAATTAGATTTTTTGTCATTTTTACTATTTGATCTTATCACTAGATTTACTCTTTGTTTCTCTTCCTTCTCCAAGGAAACATGGAACAGGCATTGAAAGAATATAAAAAGGATCAATTCAGACTGTAGAAAAGACTGGAGCCAGTAGAAATGCTTCACTTTTTTTCAGAATCATTTTACCCCCTTTTGTATATTCATTTTGAATGAGCACCCTCTTCATCGAGTGGTGGATTTTTTACAGTGTTGAGGGCTGTGAAATTGTACTCAAGTTGGGCTCACTTGTTGTAGCACCAGCTGAACAGGTGTGTGTTGTGATTCACAGAGTACAATGGAGACGTATATGTTGAGAAGAGAGTGCGGTAAAATGTATATAGAAAGCCTAAAATTTTGAAACTCATGTTGATTTGAGCAGGGAAATTTCTGAGGCACTGGCAATAAAAAAAACGCTGGACTTATTTTCAGTGAATTTTTACAAAATGGTATTTAATGGAATGTTTGAATTAATCTCAGCCACTGCTAATTCATCGGGCTGCATCCCAGTTGATTGTTATTTGGCACTTAATGCCACCTCTATTTGGACCCAACCATACGCCAATCAATCTCAAACCTGCTCCAATAGGTGCAGTCCAGCCCAAGCTCCTAGGCCATATCTTAATTGAACCAGAACACAAGCAACTAAAGACCGGTTTCACGCTTTTCAGGGCTCATCAGTAGAGTATAGCTTGGTTCCATTAGCACAGTGTGCAAGGGACCCCCGTCTAGGCATGCTCATCCCACTTTGCGTGTCGCACTGAAGTATACAAAAAAGTGATGAATGGAATTCTTGAATTAAACTCAGCCACACCATGCAATCTCAGCCATATGCAGTCCGATCTGAGGAAACATTTGATGCCCTCAAGCCACAAATGGTGGCAGATGGTTGGGTGCAGGTGGTCATGGCTAAAGGTCCACAGAGCCAAAGGCTGTGTACAAATATGTTGGGTGGGTAATCTGGGTGCAGAAGAGTCTGTCTTGGCAGCTTTGACCTGAGCCTAGAGATCTCTGTTTTACGGAGAACGTCATGCAGGTCTGGATTGAGTAGGTTAAGGGCTGGATACAGGGACTGACTAAAAGCCAAGCCCTGCATCGTATACAGGTAGAGGTGGTTTGGGTGTAAAGGCCTGGGCACAAGGTGTCCTCAGGGACCATGTTTTGATGCCCAGATCAATTGCAGTTGTCCAAAGATAATTTACCACTGGGTTGGGTAGGGTATGGGCTTTGTACTCACAGATCACTGAACATTGCTGGATACCATACCATGCTACTTTTGATAAGATGCAGCTGCTAGCAGTTTATTATACAAAATAAAGTTTTAACTGAATAAACATTGGTAAAGGTTAGGTATTTGCTTCACTCATAATAAATTAAAATTTGCTCATAAAACGTCATGAACTCCATGAAAAACTATAGTTCATGTAACTCTTACATGAAGTGCTGCTATTGAAGTATGTGAGCAAACTATAACTTGAATCCCCACAATACACTGCACATGACCTCACAAATGCACTTTTCTATTAAGGATAAAATGGTATTTGCATAGTTGTGTTTTGTGAAGGGTTGCTCTAGTAAAACATAAATGTGCATCCCTAATACAGAAAAGGAAAGACAGTTGAAGTGTTTTACTTAGTAATACACAGGTAATGTACATTTTTCTTTTAGCAATGTAAAATCATGTACATTGTTTGGCGCCAAAAATATATTAGATGTGCATTACACATTATTTAAAAGGAAACTGCACAAGTTAGGCCCTGTATAGGCAGTAATCTGTACTGTAATGGAAAGGAATGTGCAGAAATTATAGAGTTAGAACTAACGAGAATGCTTTTGATTTTTTTCCCCTCTGGATACATGTATGGTTGCTTATTTGTTTTAGTTTTTTTATTATTTTTTGTTTTTTGTCAGACATGATCAAAGTACTTACATCACAAGTACATATAAAATACATAATATATAAAAGCTAAATCCTAAGTTTATGATTCATTCATAAAGAAAAGCTGCACAGATAAATTGCATCATAATAACAAAAGAAGAAAGCAACAACAGCTAACCAGAAGAACAAAGAAAAGCATGGATAAGGGGCAGACCAAACATAAACAGCACTGCCTCCAACATTTGTCATACTAGCTATTAAATTGTTAACTCTAATTTAGATCCCAGATTTTTTCCAGTCATATTATAGAAAGAGAGCCTCTGGCTTTGGCTAATGCTAACTGAAACTCCTATATTTGATGAATGATAACCCACGACTCTGCTGCTTTTGGGGGAGGGGAGAAACCCATGACCTCGCAATACATAACCGAGCAGAAACAATAATTATTGAGATCAATACTCTTAAGCCAAAATGTTATTCCATTTCACACCCCAATATAACCTCCCTAGTAGTCAGCGGAAGATCCAAGCCAAGACATGATGTTGTATCACCCGTGCCCAGAAGTCCAGAAGGGCAGGGCAATTTAACAAACATATGTATGATTTCTGCTACATAATATCCACACTTAGGACATTGACACTTATCTGAACTGTAGTTCCCACCCCATTTTAAAATCTGTTCCGATGTATAGAAAAGCATACAAATGGTCTTGAACTTTAGCAGTTTTAAACTTATGGAGTGAACAGAGTGGTTGACAATCTCTAAAGCAGACTGGATTTCTTCTGCTGAGATCTCTAAGGTAAGCAGTAACCCTGGGCGGTGAACTACACTACGCTTGCGGAGTTTGCGGAGTTTCGGCAACTTCGCGGTTCGCGTAGAACGCATAGTTACCAAACACTACGCAATCTGCAACGTAGCGTAGTTGTTTTTCTTCTTCGCGTGCTCAATATGCGTTGTCGCGCGCGTGGTAACGACTTACCGGGATTCTGCGTTCGCCGACAAGATTTCCTATCCGTTCGCGTGCGCCACGAGATTTGGTATCCGGCCGCACGATCCCGCAGGAGTGTGCGAACGCGAACACGTCATTCGGACGTGCCATCTGACTTCCGGCGGAAGTGTTGGTAAGATCGCGATCCCGAACACGCAGAAATTGCAATCTGGCGAAGAATATCTCTCGAGCATCATAAAAGCTTCTCGAAAATGATCATTTTGCTCAAAAAAACTCCTCAGATTGTGATTTGGCTGTAGTTTTTTGTGCAAGGAGTCCTCTTTCTTTTTTTACTTTTTTTTTCAAGAGGAAGGAAGTGCCCCTGAGTCTCCAACTTCCTGTTCCTGTCCAGCAGGCTCCTCCCAGTGCTTTGTCCATGTGCTGTTCACTTCCATTTGGATTTGGAGCTGGAAGGATCACTTTTTGTGTCTGTCTGCTGCATCATATCATTGGATTGGATTTGAGGACTTTTGGATTTGAGATTTTACAAGTAAGTTGGAGAATTGGTGTACTTGTTTGTTTGATTGGGGCATTGTTTGTACCTACATTTTTTGGGAATTTTCATCGTTTCTAAAATTTATTGTTGTGGGTGGCCTGTAGTTTCAGTAGGGGCCTAGTTGTTTTTCTTTGACTGTAATTTCAGCCAGTAGGCCAGAGGTACTCATGGGTGCATGAAACAACTGTTTCTGTGATGTCTGTTGAATTTAAACATCATTTAGGGCATGAATGGCATTGATTGAATTGCTAAATGTGGTTTTTTGGGTGTATTTCACTTTTTGGGTGTGTGTTAATAAATAAATACCTTTGTTGGATGTGTGTGTGTGCTTGTTGTGAAACTTTCCAACCTTTCTTAGCCCTGTGGATTTTCGTTTTTGCATTTTTGTATTAAAGCTGTGTTGTTTAGCAGGCCTCCTTTGTCTGGCCATATATAGGCCTGCTTGAGTTCATTGTTTTCCATGGCCTGTTGTGACTGTGAGTGGCCATGTGGCTGGGGGCCATTTTGTGGTGGTAGTTTAGTAGTGTGCTGCTTTTTCCATATAGGCCTGCATGTCTTTCCTTTGTTCCCCTTGGCTTATGCTTCTTGTTGTTTGGGCCTGGCCATGTGGGTGGTGGCCATTTTGTGAAGGCAGGCAGTGTGCTTTTGCCATAGGCTTGCATTGTCTGTCTTCCTTTTCTTTTTGTTGTGGGTGGCTAGCGGCCATTTTGTGGAGCCATCCAGGCAGTGTGCTTTTGCTATAGGCCTGCATTGTCTGTCTTCACTTTCTTGTTATTGTGGGTGGCATGGCCATGTAGGTGGCGGCCATTTTGTGGAGCAAGGCAGTGTGCTTTTGCCATAGGCTTCCAAACTTGTAGCCTAGTCTGCCAGTAGGCCCAGAGGTACTCATCATGGGTGCATGAAACAACTGTTTCTGTTGAATTTAAACATCATTTAGGGCATGGATGGCATTGGATTGAATTGCAAAATGTGGTTTTTGGGGTGGTATTTCAGTTTTTTGGTGTTTGTTAACTAAATAGGCCTTTTCAGCCAGTAGGTAACCCTGGGCGTTCAGCTTGCGGAGTTTTGGCAACTCTGCACTGCGCGACAACGCGGAGTTACACTTTTTTTCTTCTTCGCGCGCTCAATATGCGTTGTTGCGCGCGTGGTAATGACTTTTCGTGAAGATCGCGTTGCCGAACACGCAGAATTTGCAATCTGGCGAAGAATATCTCTCGAGCAGCATAAAACCTTCTCAAAAATGTTGATTTTGGTCATTTTGCTCAAAAGACTCCTCAGGTTGTCATTTGGCTGTAGTTTTTTGAGCAAAGAGTCATTTTTCTTTTTTTACAATTTTTTTAAAGAGGAAGGAAGTTCCCCAGAGTCTCCAACTTCCTGTTCCTGTCCTTTGTCTTCCCTTTCTTGTTATTGTGGGTGGCCTGGTCATGTGGGTGGCGGCCATTTTGTGAAGCCAGGCATTGCGCTTTTGCCATAGGCCTGCATTGTCTGTCTTGTCTTCCTGGGTGGCCTGGCCATGTGGTGGCATCCATTTTGTGGGACCAGCCACTGTGCTTTTGCCATAGGCCTCCAAGCTTGTGGCCTAGTCTGCCAGTAGGCCCAGAGGTACTCATCATGGGTGCATGAAACAACTGTTTCTGTGTTGTCTGTTGAATTTAAATATCATTTAGGGCATGGATGGCATTGGATTGAATTGCAAAATGTGGTTTTTGGGGGGGTTCACTTTTTTGGTGTGTGTTAGGCCTTTTCAGCTAGTAGGCCCAGAGGTACTCCTGGGTGCATGAAACAACTGTTTCTGTGGTGTCTGTTGAATTTAAACATCATTTAGGGCATGGATGGCATTGGATTCAATTGCAAAATGTGGTTTTTGGGGTGTAGTTCACTTTTTGGGTGTGTGTTAAATAAATGCCTTTGTTGCATGTGTATGTGTTGTTGTTGTGGTTGTTGTGTAACTTTCCAACCTTTTTAGCCATGTGGATTTTTGTTTTTGCATTAAAGCTGTGTTGTTTATCAGGCATCCTTTGTCTGGCCATATAGGCCTGCTTGAGTTCATTGTTTTCCGGGCCTTGTGCCTGTGAGTGACCATGTGGCTGGGGGCCATTTTGTAGTGGTAGTTAGTAGTGTGCTGTTTTTGCCACATAGGCCTGCGTGTCTTTCCATTGTTCCTCTTGGCTTACTGCTTCCATCCCCATTGCCAGCTGCAGCTCCCTGATGCTGCATCCATCCCACGTGATGCACAAATTAAGGCCAAACAGGTGCCACTACATTTGTATTTTTGTTTTTGTTCTTTGCTATTCTTATTCTTCCTGAGTGTACACAGTACACCAGGAAAACCCTTGTTGTCAAAGTCTCATAAATGGCTACACTGTTGTTGTTAACTGAGTTACTAAAATTTAATAATTGTGACCACCACACACTAAGTTATATATTATATTTGTTTGATTGTACTAGTAGTAATTTAAGCACAACAAATTCCACGTTTGACTAATGTTCTTCTGGCTTTTTTGCTTTTAGGTGCACAAAAGACTGAGGAGGAGGTGTCATCATCACCCGTTGTACTGCCAGACAGACGTCCTGCTGCTGTACACGACGTGATCTGTGACCTGACCAGACATCTCTGCAACTTGTGCAACTGAGTGCTGCTGACATCGGAAGAAGATGGCCCCAAGGTAAACAGGTACCAGGTCCTCCAGTAATAAGAAAGTTGCTATTGAGAAGAAGGAACAGAAGAAGGAAGTGAAAGTGACACTTAAGTCTGGTGTGCCGCCCAAAACCTTTTTTGGGAAACCAAAAATTACGCCTGCAGCAGCAGTGTCCGGGGGGCAAGCTGGGGGCAGCACCTCCACATCAGTGGGCCCAACCCACCAACCCAGGCCCAAGCACATGAGTGTGGAAGAGGTAGCCAGCCTAATGGTGCAAACCAGTGATGCTGAGCCTGAGATAAACTTATCGCTATCTCAAATTAGTACCCAATCAATGCAGGAGGAAACACAGCAGATAAGTGGTCAACAACAGCTGCAACCACCACCCACAATAGTAGTTGTTCCTCCCGAAGTAGGGGCAGTTCAGGAAATCGAGCCTCATGCAGAGGAAGAAGAAGAGGAAGCCACTAATTCAGAAGATCCATTGTCTTCCACATCCCCAGCAAGGAAAAGGAGGGTTAGTCCATCGAGTTCTTCGCCAAGCACCCCTTCTGATGATCTAGATGCCACTTGGGAGCCACAAACTGAGTCTGAGAGGGAGACACGTCCCAAGACCAGGCTAGGGAAAAGGAAGGTTCCAGAAAGCCTTACACTTATGGAGGTCGATGTAGAACAGCAGGATGATGATGAGCCAGTCATCATGGACATTACTCCCGCCCCAGTGGAGACCGACATTACCACATCCCAAATTGCTGTGAGGGATGTGGCACGGATAACACCAACAAAGGTAACACCAACACCACCTACAGCTTCCATATTTGCATTAGCAAAGGCCCGGCAGCGACCTACATCCAGCACAACTACCACCTCAGTAGAAGTAGGTAGTGGTACTGCACAGAGTCAAATTCAATGCACACCCTCCAGTTCATCCGGCATTGGAAGTGGCACTTCCAGCAGGAGACAAAAGTTAAGCTCCCCAGTTTGGGACTTCTTTACGGTTAGCGAAAAGGAGGAGAACATTGCTATATGCTCCATTTGTAATACCTCTGTTAGTCGGGGTAAGCTTGGTACAAACTATGGTACTGGAGGCCAAATAACCCATCTGAAAAAACACCACTTGATCGACTGGGAGGACCACCTTCCCAGCATAAAAACTGCAACCATTGCTGTTGGTGGGGATAAAAGAGTAGAAGATCCGCTCACGGTGGAAGAGGAAGAAGAGGGAGACATTCTATCTGGTAGTGGTACACAAAGTAGCCCTGTCCCCAGCAGTGCAGTGGTACCGCCCACATCCTCAGCAACATCTCAGTGGCACGAGAGTAAGAGTCAGCCTGAGACACCAAGGAGTACCGCAATGAAAAAAAGTGCGTTGTTGAGCCTAACAGAAAGGAAAATCATGCAGCCTACCATTATCAGCATGTTTACTAGGGCGGAGGGGCAGTACGAACGCAACCATCCAATAGCATGTTTGTACAATGCGAAGCTGGCTAAAATGTTAGCACTGGACCTTCTCCCTTTTTCTTTTGTTGAAGAAGTGGGTTTTCTGGAATTTGTGACAGCCATCTGCCCAAAATGGCAGGTTCCCAGCCGCTACTATTTCGCCAGAGTTGCTGTTCCAGCACTACATCACGACGTGCTGGAATTGCTTGGAAAAGCCTTGAAGCAGAGTGCTGTTCAGAGTATCCACCTGACAACAGACATGTGGACCAGTTGCCAAGCCACTGATTACATGTGCATGAGCACACTGGATCTCTTTTGTGGGGGTTAGAGAAAAGATATCTGCTGGTGTTGACGCTGCTGAGATTTTTTATGCCTCTCGCAAACATGCAACTGTAGCCATGTTTGCCATGGAGAAATCTTATAGTGCTGCAAACATTTTGGATGAGTTTAACAGCAAGGTCTTTGAGTGGCTGTGCCCAAGAGGGCTTAACATTGGTTTTGTTGCCACGGACAATGGCAGTAATGTAGTTAGGGCCATGAAAGATGGTGGCTATTTCAGGGTCCTGTGTTTGACACACTGCATTAACATTGTTGTTCAAGACTTTCTTAAAAATGAATACAAAGTCAGCAACTTACTGGCCACCTGCAGAAGAATATGCACACATTTCAGCCATTCTATTAAAGCCCGGAAGCAGCTGAGGGTCATTCAACATGAGCATAAAATGCCAGTCAAAGCACTCATCCAGGAGGTGCCAACACGTTGGAACTCAACTTATTACATGCTTGATCGTCTGTTTGAGCAGTACATACCACTCAATGCTTATGTCATGCAAAGATTAGAGGATTCTACTGTGAGAGGCATGACCGTTGAGATGGGCCAATGGGACCTCGTTAAATGCCTGACAGAGATGCTACTTCCTTTTGAGGTCTTCACAAGTGAAGTCAGCAGGGAGGACTGTACTATGGGCCAAGCTATCCCATTGTTGCACATGCTAGAGCAACAGCTGAAGGAGGTGTCTGAAACGTACGCAGGTGTGGATGACAAACAAGACGCATATTATTTGGCGGACTCCTTAGCCGTTCGCTTATCTGAAAATACAAGGATTCAAAATAACGTTGTGTCACATCAACATTACATTACTGCCACAATTTTGGATCCACGGTACAAAGTATTTCTGAACAGTAAGGCAGTAATTCCTTTTTCAGAAGTGGATGTTGCCAAGTACAAAACTTTGATAGCTGAGGAAGCCACTGACTTCGAAAACGAACGGCAGGTAATTAGAGGCCCGCCGCCCCAGGCCAGAACAAGTACTACAGGACATCCAGAGTCAAGTTCTACTTCAGAGCCTGAGGGCAGTGCATTTGCCTCCCAGCAGTCACCAACACTACCAATAACATCAACAACAGCAAAAACAGGATCATCAGCCACAGTACAATCGGCAACTGATTGGTTTCTACGGCATGGGTATGGTAAGTCCACTGCTGATGCAAAGGCAAAAGAGGCCAAGCACATCGGAGCACCCCTGAGCTTTGAGCGGACGGACCAGGCCTATCTGGATGACACAACAGAGGTCTTCATGGATTGAAACCCATTGGTGTATTGGTATGGGAAAAGAAGCCAATGGACAGTGCTCAGCAGGCTGGCGATAAAGTATCTGGCTTCTCCTGTCGCAAGTGTCTCTTCTGAGCGTGTTTTCAGTGCTGCTGGTGCCATTGTAACTGTGAAAAGGACCAGTCTCTCGCCCAAAAGCGTGGAGAGGTTAACCATGATCAAAATGAATCAGCACTTTATACCACCCGAGTACAAAATACCTGAATCACAGCAGGAAGAGGAGAGCGACTTAGGTGACGGAAGTAGTGTGTTAGATGACCTACTTCTGGTCGAACCACCAGAGTTTGAGGACGAGCTCCTCTTCCCTGACAACTAGGCTTTCAAATTGTTACTTTCTTCCTTCCTTTATTTGTGTGTGTATCTGTCTTTCTGGTTCGAATCACAACAAATCCATCACCACTGTCTTCTCTTTTTATTTCCATATTGGAGTTGCACCTCTGTGCATTTAACTGTCCACTCCTCAGAGTCCTGCTCCATCTTCCTGACTCGCCCTAAATACATTTCCATCAAGCCGGACATTGGATGGAGAATAGTACAAGAAATGTTGCCTCTAACAGTCCTTCCAGAAGAAGTGGAACATCACTATAGCTATCCTCCTTTTGTTTCCGAGCCGAAACCCATCACTGTCAGAAGGCTACCGCCTCTGCAGGCATCCAAAACTCTTCACTGTCAGAAGGCTTTCGCCAGTCGGCAGGCATCCAAAAGTAAACTCATCACTGTCAGAAGGCTACAGCCTCGGCAGGCATCCAAAGCTCATCACTGTCAGAACAGAAGGTACTTGGCAGAGAAAGACAAGACTCTTTGAAGAAACTTGCTGACATTTCTGCAAACTCAATTGACCAATGACCGCTACCCAGGCCACGGCCCATCACAGCGCTGACCATGTGAACCAACTTCAACTGCAACAAAGTGCCACAGATGAATAAGAAAACCGAAACAGCGACTAACACTCAAAATGAATGTGGAGTAATAATGAGGCCACTGCCTCGGTAAAAAAACACACACCTGCAAGAACTAGGCATCTGACAGCCAAAGAGAAGAGCAAGACAGGTAATGATGGCATGCATTGGATGCTTGCTGACTCTGAGTGATTGCTGTTTTTTGTGTTGATGTTGTGCATGAAGTCGAACTGTACTAGTAATTAATCTACCAACTAAAAGTGACTCAAGTGACAGTCAATGTTTCCCTTCTTGTTGTTTAATAACCAAATTGTACTCCTACAACTGCAGGCCAATATCCGTTGCATTTTTTAATATGGAATATGGACTTACTCGGAGTCGGTACACTACAGACTGAGTTGGAGTTGGACAACACGTACAACACCATGATGATGACCATACTATCTTCGCAGTCAGTCAGTTGGATCGGAGATGATTGATGGAATAACTCGGGGTGTTTCAAATCAAGTGGCATAAAAGGTAAATAGATCAACAACCACAGCAGACCTACATGTCTGTGTAGTGGTGGAGTCGAGTAGTCACGAGTGTAGTAGTGGAGGTATGACTGACAGCCATGTGTTGATTTACTTACTTACTTTGGATAATGCTATGTTGCTGTATATGTGTCCTGTTTCAGGTTAATGCTGGAAACAGACTTGTTGTTTAATAACAAAATTGTACTTCTACTGCAGGGCGATCCATTGGATATTTGAATATGGACTCTGGACTCACTCGGTACACTACAGACTGAGTTGGACACCATGATCATGATGACCACATACTGTACTCTTCGCAGTCAGTCAGTAGGATCGGAGATGATTGATGGAATAACTGTGTTTCATGAAGTGGCATAAAAGGTAAACACAATTCAACAAGAACCACAGCAGACCTACATGTCCATGTAGTGGTGGAGTCGAGTGTAGTGGTATGAGTGACAGCGGTGCATTGATTTAGTCACTTAATTTTGAAAATGCTAGGTTGCTGTATATGTGCTTTGTCTGGCTCTGTCAAAATTTAAGCTAAATGGAGGTTGTGTCACGGCCCGGTGCCATGGGCCTGCTCTGTCCTGTTTTTGTTGTAGCTTAATGCTGTAAAAAGAGTAGACATGATGTATCCATGCCGCCTCAGTCTGAAAGTGTTCTCTCTTCTCTTGTTGCACTCCACCGTAATTGATGCATTTTTTTTATTCATTGATTTTTCAATATCCCTTTTGTTTTTCCATCTACACTTACAGGCCGGCCTTTACCCTGTGCTATACTGGGAAAAACAACTCACACTTACCTTACCAATCCGCATCCGCCAGGCAGGCAGTGGCACCCAAGATTGATGGACGGAGCATCCATGGAAGGGAGAACCAAGAGGAATGCCGAGATGCAACTCCACAATTTGACCAGGATAATACAGTAACTTTAGTATCATTCATCGTCTTTTAATTAATTTGATTCATTTTTTCTCTTCAATCATTACGACTGTGTGTTGTTGTTGTTTGTTTGCTAATTGATCCCTACAACAATTTTTTAATTTTTTTTGCTTTTGCTATCTTTAAAAGTAAGCCCGGTACAACATGTAATTTGGGTCTCTCTGAGGGCAGACAGGCAAGGCAAAATGCATATTAATATACTGCTGCCCTGTACTGTCTAATTGTCTAGTAGTAGTTATTAAGTACTACTCATTAACCATCAAGTTATCTTCATCATGCATGAATTACTTTTTCTCCCTTAACAGATTTATGGATATGATGGTCGTCTGCCAAGATTGTGTTTTGCTTTTGTTGTGTCCATGCGTACTGTTTTTCTTTGTCAAACCTTTCCCCAAACCCCCCTTCCCATCCATTCATCAAACCCTAGCCCTCTTCCCCCGGGCTGTGTGATTTATATTGAGGTGTGACTAAATTAAATGTACACCAACATTTGATCACACGCTTGCTGGGGCAGATGTGGTGAAAGCAACACTAATTCAATTTCAAGGCAGGGCGAGGATCTTCTTCTGCTTGCCCACCCATGCTCAGTCTATGTGCAAGTCAATTAATTTTTCCAAAGGGACTTAATACATCATAATTAATTGCCGGCATCGATTGGATTCATCATCAACATCCTCCTACACAGCAGTAAAGGTTACGATTGTGTTGAGTGACTCAACACAGCTACAGTTTGTAACTTGTTGTACTAGGCTGTCCCCGCCACCATTATGTTTTATTTTACTTTAGCATTTGCAATATTATTGTTTGTTTGGCAGTCTTCTTGTGTACTGTACTTTACTTCGTTCTACTACTCCTCCCACAGTCTCTCTCAGGCGAGTGACTGTCTCATTTTCTTTTTCTGCAAATGCTGCTGCCAGTGTCTTCTACTACCACCACAACCATGGCATCTCCATTCTCTTGGGAAACCAAACCATCATCGCCATGCAGCTATCAGTGTGCCTAACTTAATCATCAATCACAGGTAAGATAAGAAGTTTGGGGGAGGTATAATGGACTAGGAGGAGACACTGACAGTACTAGTAGGACAAATCACTCAGTGAGTGGTACCGCATCTATCTGTTTGTGTGTTACAAAATCAGCAGATTATTTAAATCAAGCACTGGCTGCGGCCCTGCAGCAGCAAGGAAACCATGTGATGTAAACTCGTAAAACAGTAACCCCCCACAAAACATTAACATCGTATGTTTAAGTATAAATATAATTTATTACCCCAACAAAAATAAACTATCCCACAACACCTGACCCACCCCTCTCCCTAACCCCAACCAATGTCCAAAACGAAAAAGTCCAACCAATGTCCATAATAATAAACCCCAACGCCAACGCCCAATTCCCACCCACCAAAAAAAGGAATAAGAAAGGGGCAATCTAACGGGGTCATAGTTCTTAGATTCTGCGGGCTCTTAGATGTTTGTCCACCAAGATCTTGACCCGCTCCTCTAGGTGCTCCTCTAGGCGTGCCATTCGGAGGAGCATACGGCGGCGAAATGCCCTGCAGTTGCATCCAGGGGGGGGCAGCAGTGCTGGATGTTACAGTGCGGCGGCGGGCGGGCGGGCGGCTGCCTGACTGCGGCACCGTACCACTGGAGGCGGGGCCTTGCTGGGGCCCGGGGCATTGGAGGAGGCTGCAGCTGCTGCCGCCTCCTCCTCCTCCTCCGCCTGAGCCACCAGCCGCCGGTACTCTTGGCAGATGGCCTCCAGTTTCCGGCGCCGAGCCGCAGCTGCCAACTCCTTCCTGGTTGGTTTTGCTTGGGAAGGAGGAGCTATATCAAGAAAGAAAAAGACTATTGTAACCAATATTCTTAGCAAAACAGTAACACAAAATTAATTCAACACATAGTGGCACAGTAGCACTAGCAAGCACAGTACATAACATTTGTGGTATGTATCTATCCTCCCACTTCCTCGTCCTCTAACAATTGTGGGAGTTTCAGGCATTATACTACCACTATGGACTCGAGTACACAGTAGTACACCAGTCTTCTTGTTCTCTCTAGTTTAGCGAAATTACGTAACCTTGTTGTAGCCGGCATGCCAGCTCAGTCAGCTTGCGCCCAAGACAAACATACACGAGTCATGATGACGCAGAGTTTCAGACTCACATTAGTTTTATTTACTACTGTCTGCAGGTGGGGAAGTTCCGATTTTTTTTCTATTACAGGTGGCACTGGCCATACTCTGTTACATCAAGGGCAACTGCTCAATGTCACTTTCACCTTGCCCTGACTATAAAGGCAGATGATATCTGATCCTATCATGATCATTGCTTATATATGTGGGACGACATGAGGTACTTTGTTTTGATTGATGTTGTAACTAACCAGCCGATAGACCACCCATGGCAGGCTGGCTGACACAGTCGAAATTTCGAAAATAAATTAACATAGGTACGGAGTGGGCCTCGGAGTCGGAGGAAGGTGCTTAATAATGATAACTACATACATACACAATATATATGCTGTGCTTGCAAACTACTGTGAGTCAAGGGAGTATTCTGAAAATACAACTTCTATTCTCCCCGGCTTTGCTACTGTGGCGCGGTTTCTTTTACATTCTCTTCAAACTAAGACTCTTCATCCAGTGACAGTCTCCACCTATGCTATCTATGATGAATACCATCCAGGCATCCATCCATTCAAAGTAAATGTCTATCATTCTTCTTCATCTCTCAACAAACCTTAGTTTGTTTCACCAACAACAAACATTTCTTCTTTTTTTTTTTTAAAACCACCACCCATGTGTCTTTCCTTCCTTGCTTGCCTTGGCTTTGAGTTTGACCCAAGCACCCCGTAGGATTCTTGCTATCCACCCAGGCAGGCATCTTTTTCTTTCACCTTCCACCCATCCTTCAACCCCCCATGCATCTGATTCCCATCAGCCACCTATGCATGCATCCCACGTATCCTTCTCTGCCAGTCATAAATATTACATCTCGCCCGTCCTTCCTCATTCCACCCTTCTTCCCCTTTTCGTTCAACCCATCCATCAAGGTCATCTGATCGGACTTTTAGTCTTCTCCATAAAACTTTCACAGCTGAGTTGAAGTCAGATGGAAGAGGCCATTAGTTATTCAACTCCTGCCGCTAATGCTATTGCTAATGCTAAGTAAAGGGAGTCTTCTTCAACCGTTGTTCACAACAACTCCTTACTTACTAAGTCTCACCAGTACAGTGTACACCCTTGCAGCGAGTGTAATGTCAATAAGAAATATAACTTACCATCGCCCGCCACTGCTGGTGGCTCACCCCCTGCAGCTCCTGCAGTTGCCGCATCTCCTGCTCCCTCCGAAGTGGCCGTGTCGCCATCGCCGCTGGCCCCGGCACTGGTGGTCGGTAGTACGGCTAGAAAAAACATTACACATTTTTTAGATGCCATATACACCTCCCCCTATTTATTCTTTTTCACTAGCAAGATTGAAAAAAAAGTTCATATATACAACATACATCGCTACTACAAATCGGGTACCAGAGCAGTAGAGTAGACACTAGTAGTGTTAGATGGTCCCTAGGGTCATTCTAGTCTTTGCTAAGTTAGCCTGAGTCATGATGCAACCATTTTAGCTTTGTGTCTTTTATTTTTGCGCACGTTACCTCGCAGCTTGTTGTTGTGTAAGACGCCTTTGAGAAGTTTGAGCCCACATGAGCTCATACTGCTACTGTCTGAGCGCTGCGTACAAGGTCTAAAAACAAGCCACTTTGTTATGGATTTCTGGTCAGTCCATATTGCTTAGCCATAACATGCTACACTTTTTGGCACGACTGAGAAATGCTTGCATTATACTAACGTGCACCATTTTTCTCATAACAGACGGAAGATTCCCTTCTACGAACCAGAGCTTTGCAGAGCTTATGATGTCCAGTACTTATAGGTTCTAAGGTGAGGCGTCCCCCAGAATTTGCTCGGACCTTCATTTATATAAACTATATTCTTACCAAGGGGAGGGTGGTTCTTCCACCACTGTTCAGTTATCATAATTTCTCCTTTTGTCTTCTGTGGACTTGTAACAATGTTTATTGTTTTAATCTTATGCATTTTGCTGTTGGTGCTGGCTCGTATTGGTATACTGCATTATAGAACAACGTACAGATCTTGTTATTTGGAAATAAACCTTTTGAACTTACATAGACTCTGTGGTATTTGGTGTGGACTTACACGAGTGAGTGAGCAAAAGGGTGTGCATACCTTCCCGGACTCTCAGAGGTCGGGAGTGTTATGTTCTGGGTTGTCTAATCATTGGGTATCTTCAGGGGGTTAGGGGAGCTAATGAGACACTATAGCTAGTCGGTCAGGGGATTGTGGGTTCTGAGGTGTGATGAAGGGCCAACCTCCTATCACCAACGTCCTAAGTATTTTCTTGTGCATAGTTCTTTGTGTATGTGCAGAATCACTACAACAGTAGTATGCCCTATCCTATAAAAAATAGTAAAATATCTGGTTGGGCATTTTGTTGGTGGGAATTGTCAAAAAGCCTCAAGATTAAGAAGACTAGAAGAGGACAACCCAAAGGACTGGACTCAGTGGCTAGGTCTATTGGTGAATCTGAGTTTTATTTAAAACCTTTTTAAATAAAGAGTGGCCAACTGGACAAGCTTAGCTACAGACAGACTAATAGTAGTAGTACAGAGAGTCATAGCAGAGGCAGTTAGAGCCAGTGATAACAAGAATTTAGAAACAAGAAATTTAGAAACAGATAGTCTAGATCGAAGAAGATGTTGTAAAAAATAGAATTAGGAAACAGAAATAATAGTTTGGAAAAAATAAGGTGCAGTAAAAGTTAGGGAGGTATAATTATTAATATTAACAACAGGAGGACTTACTGGGGCCAGCAGCAGAGCCCTTGGTAGAGGAGTGGTCCTGGTGGCCATCAGCTGCTCCCTCAGACGACCCCGTCTTCTTGCCCCTGGGTGCTGATCATGAAAGATATAAGTAAGAAAGAGACACACATTGATGAGTGGTGTGAAACAATTAAAATATTTTTTAAAACGCTTCAAAAAACATTTATGGAAACAACAATTTCAATAAATGTGACCTATCTAATATGGTCGACTAGTAGTATTGCGGGATTCGCATACCGTCTAGTTATTATTTATGAACATTAATCCAGTGTTCCATTCTAATTCCAGAATACTAACTAAGCCTAAGTACCACCTCACCTAGCTAACCCACCTATTCCAGACGGGCCAATTGTTCACTAAGTCTGCATTTCCATAATGCATAGATGGAGGACACATGCATAAATTTGTGCATACACCAAATTGTTGGTTGGTTGCGTCAGATGTTCTGCTAGTGACACTGCTAAGCCTTACCACTGACTAAACAAACTACAAAAGGTTCTACTAAGGACTGGGGTAAGCAGCACTCAGTGACAGAGGATGCGTCACGCAGACCGCTAAAAAATTACCAACTAATACTAACTAAACCTATCAATCCATCCATCACTATCTCTTCTTAGTGACAGGAGGACAAAGGAAGGACTAGAGTCTCTCTAGCAATAGCATTACCTAACTTAAGTTCTCTAAAGTATACTCTTACATAATCAGCCCAAGCGAGCGCAAAGTTGCAAACAAGTAAGATTAGTAGCACCGAGCACCTGTGTCCTACAATCACAGAAGATTTTGAAACGTAATTTACCTGCAATGTTAGCAGCAGCATTCTTGCTATTTGGAAAAAGATTATACACAATACTTATACTACTAGTATATTAGCTACTCACCAAGCCCCATGACCTCGACACCTAGCAGGTCCAGCAGGTCCTGCTCCCGGTCCAAGATGTCTGACCACCGGTGAGCCAGCTGGTTATGGGTGCGCCGGACCCCTGAGCAGCAAAACACTGCCCGGCACACCTTTGCCCACTGGTGGTGACGCTCCTGGGTAGGGTACCCGGAGCCAGGCCTGCCGCCTGCTGCCAAGGTCAAGGGGAGGTGGCGCTGCACAAAAAAAACAAGGGCTGCCGCCTCGCAGAAAAGCTCCCAGGCCTGCACCCCTGCAGGGCGCAGTCTGCCGCAAGGCAGGCGGCTCTTGGGCGCAGGCGCCTTGCCCTTGGAGCCGGTAGTGGTGGTACCCTTAGCCATGGTTCTGGGGTGTGCAGGAGGCGGAAAAGAAAATTTAGAAGGAAAAAATAAAGTTAGGGGAAGGAGTAGGAGCTTAAAGAAGGAAGTAATATAAAACAGTAGAAAAGTAAAAAAAACGCAGTAAAAGTAGAAATAAAATGCAAAATATAGACTTAGGGACAGAGAGGGATAGATAATAAATAAAAAAGATCAGAAAAACAGTGTAAAAACCTAAGGATTACAAAGATAGAGGGAGGATAGAAAAGCATGCCCGGAACCATAGCATAGAGTGAAAAACAAGATGGCCGCGCCCATAGCGACCGCATGGGTAAGTTCGCGCGATATTTCCCCCCGAGCATGCAAAAAGCGTCGCGAACACGTAAAACGCGTTCCCGAACAAGAAATGCGCATCGCGAACACGCTATACGCGACCCGGAACAGGAAATAAGGCATCGCGAACGGGCGGGACAAGTGAAAAACAAGATGGCCAAGCCCATTGGTGACCGCATGGGCAAGTTCGCGAGATACTATCCCCCGAGCACGCAAACAGCGTCCCGAACACGCAATACGCGTTCCCGAACAAGAAAAACGCATCGCGAATGGGCGGGACAAGCAACTACGCACGCTCGCGTAGCGCTTTTACAGCTTCGCATAGCCTCGCGTAGCGCGACTACGCCCAGGGTTAGTAAGCAGCCTACTCCACTTAGAAGCAAGTAGTGAGCTATCATTTGTACTATGTTGGAGGAACTTCTGATTTAATACAATGATTGAAGCTATTTGGGATGGTCGGTATAAATGAGACAGAACATTCGACACTTTCAAATTTGAGTCCTTACATATCCCGTAGAAAGTACTCCTGCAGCTGTGAATATTAATTTAAAAAGCGGCATGGAAGGTCATAAGAGCAAAAACCGTTTAGACCATATAGCTGCCCCAGGGTCTTCACCCCAAACCTTGCCCAGGCTTTTCCTGATAAATCATGCAGTATTTCAGGGAATGCTGGATTATCCCATAATGGCGTATATCCATGTATCACTGCTATGGAGTACCTAGAGCGCATTTCCCTCTAAATGCATACAATATCCCTAATGATTTTAGATTTGTGTAGCCCATAAAAAAATAGCCTACAATCAGACCCTAAAGCAAGCTGGTCTACCAAAGCCGAAGGATCTGGTTCTGCCCCAGTTAACAAATTATATTAGCAGTCAGCAAATGCTGCCCAAAAATATAACTTAAAATCAGGCAACTGAAACCCCCTCGCCTGGACGGGAGTTTCAGAAATTGAATAGCCAGTCTAGCCCATCTGTAGCCCCAGAAAAAGCTACCAATAGCATCTTCAAGATGCTTGAAAAAAGAATCAGGCACTCCCAGTGGGATTGCCCGAAATGAGTAAAAGAAAATGTATTTTAATAATATTGCAGCAGTCTATAATACTAATCGAAATCTGGTTCCAGAGACTCAGCTTGCTAATTACTGAGAGCAATAGGGGTTCATAATTCAGTCTAAAAATATTGTCAACTTGAATGCTCAGCATTACTCCTAGATATGTATCTGTTGCCATTACTCCCCAGACTAAGGGGCCGATTCCGATTCGGGCCGGAAAACGTACCGACCGACTCAGGAATTTATTCCGACCGACACGAACCGGCGCCGTCCGAGCCGGGTAGTACGATGAAATGCATGTGAAACCCGACCGACCCGGACGGAATACAAAACGAACGACCGAGCCGGACGTAAACAAGCCATCCGGCCGGAAAAACACTTGAAACGAACCGACCGACTCGCCCCCGGATAGCGACCGAACGAAACGTACCCGCGAACTCCGACCCGCGTAGTATGATGCTATGCGTGCGAAACACGACCGACTCGCACGGAGCACAAGCCCTACGACCTACACGCACACAAAACCCAGCCGATTCAACCCAATACTCCGCGACCGACTCGTACGCCGCACATGAAACAAACCTGAAACACAGCGGGAACCAGTCGGACAACATCGCACCACACAACAGCAGCGTCCGACTCGGACACAAGAACGACTCCTACATGCACCCAAAGCACCAAGGGAAAAAATTCAAAAAAATGGGCAAACAAGCTACCACAAAGCCAATAAATAATTGGGGTGGGGGAAAAAATGGAACAAGGACACACCCCCAACCCCACCTACATAAAGGCCACAAATCCCTACCATGATCCTTTGCAAACTCCACAGACCTGCCAGCAAACAACACCATCACACAGCAACCACAGACACACTCACAGCTCATACATCACACAAGCCACACACCATTACCACACTTACAAATAGCACCCTCACACACACCCAGCTAAACCTACACTCACACACCCCCACTTGCACACACACACACACACATCAATCACCACCACCACCCATCACCATGCCCCCAAAGAAGAACCACAAGTTCCTAGATTGTGAATTGGAAGTCCTGGTAGACGAGATACTCAGGGTAGAGCCACAGTTGTTTGGTACATTGGTACAACAGACCCCCATGTCGCAGAAAACAAAGATGTGGGCGAGGATTGTCGACAGGGTGAATGCACAATTACCATGTTTGCGCACAAAGGAAGACATCCAGAACAGGTGGTATGAGGTGCGCAGGAGGGTCCGGGACCTCTTGAAAAAGGACTACATCATCAGCCAGCGCACCGGCAGTGGCCCTCCTGCAAAACCAATATACCTCAGGCCCTGGGAGGAGAAGGTGCGGGCCATCCTACCACCAGTGAGCGTATATGGACTAACAGACATTCCAGAGCCTGGTGAGTACACAACTTATATACACAATATGGTGTGACAATACACACACAGCACCCTCCAAGGGATAGGCAAACCATGCACCCTTACCAAATACACAGCAAACAAAACATACTCACCCCAAGATGTGAATGCCAGTCAGACAAACACAATACCTGCCATCTCATAGTGACATCTAACTGTGTCATGACATCTACAAACCTAACAACAAATACAGCAAGGCAGTGCCACAAATAGAACCAACAAACACTCCCAGATATTTTGACATCACTAGAACACCACCTCACAGGGAAGATCACTGAAAGGAAGGAATTCTGTGTATGCTGGTAAAGTCAGTGTAGCCAATAGCATCATGGGAGTTGGAGTCATAGATGTTGCTCAGCCACACAATTGGCCCATCAACACCACCCTGAACCATGCTCACTTCACAGGGAGTGGAAAAGGACTCACAAGATGGCTGACACTGGGTACTGCTCGTGGGAGCACAAGCCCCTGCAGGCAACTGTGCAACAACCAACAGCAGGACACCACTGACTGACATCCTGAAAGACAACTTACACTCCCTGCAATGGAAGCACGTTCCATGGTGGGATACCTGGCTGGGTGGGAAGGAGGACTCACAGCACTGACCATAGTTACAAGCACCTCCCCTCACACACACCCCAACACTAACTCCACAGAACCCACCTGGGAGAATGCAATGCCTCACATTCTAACTCAAGATCCCACAAAGACCAACCAGCCGGGCACATACTGTGTGAAGCACAGGGACACTCTTGGGACTGGTAGCCAAACAACTGCAAGGAGAACACTCTCAGCCAACCCATCAGCACAGGCACCCCACCCCACAGAGAAGCAGAGTCAAAAGGAAGGAAGGATGGGCATGCTGGGAAGGGGGTGGAGGCAATAGCATGATGGGAGTGGTAGTCACAGATATTGCTCAGCCACACAATTGGCCCATCAACACCACCCTGAACCATGCTCACATCACAGGGAGTGGAAAAGGACTCACAAGATGGCTGACACTGGGTACTGCTGGTGGGGAGCACAAGGCCCTGCAGGCAACTGTGCAACAACCAACAGCAGGACACCACTGACTGACATCCTGAAAGACAACTTGCACTCCCTGCAATGGAAGCATGTTCCATGGTGGGATATTTGGGCTGGGGGAGAAGTTGGCCCGGATGGCAACCAAATACCACCAATGCTGGTCAGGCACACACCTCAACATTCACATTGACATGCCACAGGTTGGCAGGACAATGTGCTACACCAATATCACTCTCTGACTGTCATAACTGAGTAGAATGCAATGTCCAGGGCCGCATCCAGAGGTACAGTCACAACTGTCCGGTGTTTTAACAATTGATGCCTGTAGAAACATACCATACAATCTGTGTCTCTCCCCAAAACAGGTGAAGATGGGGACTCAGCAGCAGATGAGGAGGAGTCCCTGTCCCAGGCTCCGGGGGACACAGAGCTCACTGGTGTGGATCAGCCTCTGCACTCCTCGGATGGCGAACAACAAGCTGGACCCTCCGGTGCCAGTCATCATACAGCACCAGCAGGACCAACATCTGCACCCCCTGCACCCACCCCTCCAACAACTGCCAACACACAGGCCACCCCTGCCAACACGGACACACCAAGGACCACAGGTGACAACAGCGCAGGGACCCTGGACCAAACTGGAGCCGCTGCCATCGAGTCCACTAACAACACCCAAGTGGGCACACGGTCACCTGTGCGTGGCACCGCAGGCCCTGCACGTGTTGCCAGGGGTGGTGGGAGGGGTGGTAGACACAGGTCGCTATTTGCAGAGGGGTCGAGACTGCGTGATGACCCACAACTGGCACGCATTGCAGATGCGTACCAGACCAGCACCGGAGAGGTAGCACAGGTAGTGGGGATCCTCAAGGACATACAACAGCAGCAGGCTGCCCATCATGCCCGCTTGGACTCCCACATGTCCCATGTCGAGACACACATGTCTCGCATGGAGTCCAAGTGGGACACATTGCAAGAACTCACAGCGGTGCATAGGGACATACTGACATGCCTCCGCCAGATCAGCACCAACATGGCCTCACCTCCCTGTGCGCCTACAACATCTGTTCCACTACATCCGCAACTGCCACAGGGAGGGAGGAGGACTCTGGCGGAGAGTACCCTGCACCGCGGCAGCCTACACCTGAGGGTCCCCCCCCAAGAAGAGGGGCCGTCCGAGGAGGCCAAACTGAGAGGCCCATGGCCAGCTACATCTCCCAGGAAGCCAACACCTGTTCTGGAACTTTTCCTCTGTGTGCAAACTGCACGCCCTGTCGATGGCAACCCAACTCGCCCACATGACATGGGGAGCTCTAGTTGTACAAATTCATCAGATGACTGTGGACTATACCCTGGACATTTCATCTACCAGGACTTCCAATTCACATGGGAACTTTGGATTCATAATTCTATGTACAGCACCCACCATCCTGTGCACCATCCCCACACCTTCTGTAAATAAACTCACCAAAAACCATATCTGCCTCTGTTGTGATTCCAACGTGGTCTCTGTCATGGAGAAGGATGATCAGAAATATGACACTGTGCATGCTGACTGCTACAGCAAGTCCAACACCGTCATGGCAGTCATGGCGACGTGACACATATGAGGGAGACACACCACTAGGGCCACACAACACATACACACCAGGGCCATATGACTCATCCCCTACACTGATGTTGCCTGGAAATACAGTGCAATGCACAGACACCACACATATTCACAGTCTGTGTCAACTACAACACAGGTGCAGTAAGCAAATGTCACTCAGATGTGTGACTACAGACAACGCACACCCCAAAATGTAGAACAGGTTTATTACACATTTGCAACATGTTGTTTCCACTACAAATGCAAGCTAATCCCACCTGGCTGTGGCCACAAACAATGCAGAAGATAGACAGTCCAGGGGTGTGTGGCACATCACCTTTAGGGGAACAACTGCTGCCACCTTGGAAGTTGAATCATTGATTCGGGGGATCCAAGTTGGTCTAACAACTCCAGCAGCACCCTGTGAAGGACAGACATGACACACAGTCAAAAGCACTGAAGAACAGCACAGAACGGCAATACTCATGTCTAATACCTGTCACAAGTTAAATACACAAAAGCAAGTTAGCATGTCTACACTGTTGGCAAGTACAGACCACCTGCAAGTACACATCTCCGCACGCATTCAGTCAAGTTGCACATGGCCACACTCAAACAGCACCAGAGCACCACACACACATATCATGCAAATCAAATTCATTGATAGTACAACACTCTGGATACTCACATTCAGCTGAAGAAGTTGGCGATGAGCTGTGTGCGGACATCACCATCACCATCATCATCATCATCACTGGCATCGTGGCCCAGGCCTGGATCCTCCACAGGTGGCGGATGTTGGTCATCGCCATCCAGGATGAGAGGCAACTCCTTCTGCCCTGCCTGGTTGTGGAGCATGCAGCAGACGATGATAATCTTGCACACCTTTGCTGGGGCATATGGGAGGGACCCTCCAGTCTTGTCCAGGCAGCGGAAGCGGCTCTTCAGGAGACCAAAGGTCCGCTCAATCACCCTCCTGGTCCGACCATGTGCCTCATTGTAGCGCATCTGGGCTGGTGTCACAGGGTTCCTGAGGGGTGTCAGCAACCACGGCATGTTGGGGTATCCCGAGTCACCTACAGACAGACAATTGCACATTAGCCAACATTGAAAAGTGTGTGGAAAGCAACATAGCACAACACACACAATGGTACAAAGTCAGTACACACCGACAAGCCAAGCACGCTGGTTCGGCATCTGTGACATCATCCTCGGGATGCGACTACTCCTCATCACGTAGGCATCGTGTGCAGAACCGGGGAAACGGGCACAGACATGTGTGATGGTCATGTTTGCAAGACATACCACCAGAGCATTGACAGGATGGTAATGTTTCCTGTTCCTGTATGCCTGCTCATGTGCCTGTGGTGGTACCAAAGCCACATGTGTCCCATCAATGGAGCCAATGACATGTGGCATCCTCCCCAGGGCATAGAAGTCACTCTTGACGTAAGTGAGTCGGTGACGTTGTGGGAAATAGATGTACTGGTTAAGGCATCTCAACATCGCCACCAAAACATCGCGTAGCACAAGGCTGAACATAGTCTGTGACATACCACCAGTAGATGCCACAGTGTGTTGAAAGGTACCGGTGGCAAAGAAGTGTAGGGCTGCCATCACCTTCACCTTGGGGGTCAGCGCTGTCGGATACGGCTGGCCAGGCTGCAAATGTGGGTCCAACCGCACAGCCAAATCCTCAATCAGCTGCCTGGTGAAGCGGTACCGTCGGATGCTGTCACGTTCCACCATCGTTGCCAGGTCTGGGAATGGTCGATGGACAGCAGGAGCCCTGCAGTGCAGAGGTGAAGAAGTCAAGATTGTCAGTCACCCCACATATGTGCCATTCACCATACTGTAGTTCACATGCTACATCATCAGCAAACACTAGTACTTGATGTGTGTCCCGTTCTGTTTGGACACATATGGCACCCACATGGACATCATGTAACATCTCTGTTCAACATCTGTGGACAACAGGTCCCAGGGTGTGCTATGTGAAACCATTTGGCTGTGTCACAGTTCCCATTTACTGCTCTCACATTCCACACACATACCACAGTGACGTCTGGACAGATGCGCCACAGGCATCTCAACTCATTGACAGGTAGATTCCCAGTGACACTGTCTTGCCACATGGACACTGGAATGACATGGCGTATCATGTACACGTCAGAAAAATCAAACATGACTCCCACAGGTAGTGCCCCCTGTAGCCTCTGCAGGACAGACATGGACGTCTGTGACACACACACACAACATCTAAGTCCATGCACAAACAACGTGGATGTGGAGACTGTCTCCCATTGTGCACATGGAGTCAGACATGTGAAACACAACATGCACACAGACTGCGGAGGGACATGACTATTGTGGCAATGGGCCACCCTGTGATGTAAATGCTTTCCCACATGAGCCTTGGGTATGTGACATGTCATACATATACACAACCTGGAAATGTGACCATGCAACATGCTCCAAAAATGAACAGTTGCACATCCCAGTGGTCATGTGCACGACACACAAAGGACCCTGTCCCCATTAACATGTGCACAGCCTGGGTGTGTCTGCCCCCAAGTGCCAGCCCAAAAACAACATGTACACACCCATACACAGATAAGGTCATGCTGCCACACATGCCTTAGATACAGTGTGGACTGGGTGTGGTGTAGTAGGTGTGCCCCAGAGTCCCTGGAAAGTATATGTGGCTGGCATAGGTTCACCATTTACCAGCATGGTGACACATGCGTGTGACCTGTACAGGGACGCGTTGTACAGCAATGGTCTGATCGGTGTGCCCGCTCGGACCATTGCATTCAATGTGAGCGGGTACGTGTTGTACAGCAATGGACAATCGGTGTGCCCGCTCGGACCATTGCATTCAATGTGAGCGGGTACGCATTGTACAGCAATGGTCCGATCGGTGTGCCCGCTCGGACCATTGCATTCAACGTGAGCGGGTACACGTTGTATCGCGGGTACGCGTTGTATCGCGGGTACGCGTTGCACAGCAATGGTCCAATCGGTGTGCCCGCTCGGACCATTGCATTCAATGTGAGCGGGTACGCGTTGTACAGCAATGGTCCGATCGGTGTGCCCGCTCGGACCATTGCATTCAATGTGAGCGGGTACGCGTTGTACAGCAATGGTCCGATCGGTGTGCCCGCTCGGACCATTGCATTCAATGTGAGCGGGTACGCGTTGTATCGTGGGTACGTGTTGCACAGCAATGGTCCGATCGGTGTGCCCGCTCGGACCATTGCATTCAATGTGAGCGGGTACGCGTTGTACAGCAATGGTCCGATCGGTGTGCCCGCTCGGACCATTGCATTCAATGTGAGCGGGTACGCGTTGTACAGCAATGGTCCGATCGGTGTGCACGCATTGGCTGGGGCCTGGCATGGCAATGGATGCGGTTTTTGAATTTTCAACTAGTCTGATGCAGTGAATTCAGTTGGCCAGCCACAACAATGTTGCAAATTCATGGGTGTCATGAAGTTGAACTTTTTGAAGGATGCTGTGGGCGTGTATTGGAGCTGCTATTCCATGGATTGGCCAGATTCAGAAGATGCTACCGACTTGGACCTATCACTTTGGACACATGGGACAGTATCTGCCTCTGCAGCACACATATAATGCTGGCTGTTCCCCTGAGAGCTCACTTGCCTGCACTACATGCTCCAGGACGACATCTGCCACTACACTGCTGCTGTCTCTGCATCCTCTGGCTGCTGCAATGGCACGTACTGTGGAGAGAGCCCCAGCCTTCACCCATGAGGAGAACCAGGCCCTGCTGGACAGCCTCCTTCCACAGTACAGCAAGCTGTATGGGACACCAGGGGAGCAGGTGAGTGTGCTGTCCACTAGCTCACTGATTGTGCATGTTGCCTGACTAGCAGGATTTACAGTGTGCACACCACTGGCTGGCATGCCCACTGAGTAGTTCGCACCCCCCAAAGTGTGTAGTCACTTGCACTGAACAGGTACAGTGGAGTAACAGTGCATTCAAACAAGGTTCACTACCCATGCAATGATACCATATAGTAACTGCTGGCAAACTGTCCATAGCCCTCGTTGCACTGCCTGTGTACATCATATGCCCCTGTGATTGAGACATGTATTTCCAACTGTGTGATGCACGGATATGTTGCATGTGTAGTAATGGCCTTTTCACTTTCTCATCCTCACAGGTTGATGCCCATCGGAAGCAGGACATCTGGCTGGCCATCGTCCGGGTAGTCCGATCCGTGGGGGTCTACAAGCGCCGGATCCGCAACTGCCAGAAGAGGTGGCAGGACCTTCATGGCTGGTCCCGGAGGATCGCAAGGGTCCAGCTGAAGCTGTCGCCTCCTCGCAGGAGGGGCGGACACCGGACCCTGACCCCCCACATGCTCCAGATCCTGCCGGTGGTCTTCCCGGAGCTGGATGGGCAGCTGAAGGGCAGACAGCAGCAAGGAGGGGGTGAGTCTAAGACTGCACTGTGAACTCTATTGTAACCTGGCCACTACCCATCTGATGCGCCAGTGTGCTCCTTACGCTCAGGATAATTGTGTCACTTGGGTACAGGGTCCTAGCATTTTGCTTTGCTCAAGGTGGTGACAGATTTTGTCCCCGTGACATTGTGTTTGCCTTCATGGGTGGGTCAGTTGCTCACACAATGCCTGAGTCGTGCAATGTAGTCTGGGTTTAACTTTGATATGTGATCCACTTGCACATCTAATTCACCACATGTCCCTGGGGTATTTGCCACACCCCCATTCTGCGGGTGGGTAAATTGTCTGGGCCTCAGGAGTATGTATGTCAAATGTGTCACACATGCTTAGCCACCTGCCCACTGACCAGGGCTCATCCCTCTTGCAGGTGGAGCCAGACAGTCATGCCTACTACAGGGCATACAATACACTCTGTACTCCCACTCCCGTGTATCATCTGACATGCTGTGCTCAGTGAAATGTTGCCTCAGGTGTCTGCCTCTGTGTCGTTGTGCTGTGACTACATTGTTGTGACTCCTGTGATGTCCTTCGGTTAGGGGTCAGCATGCCATCTGCTATTGGACCATGTGAGACAAGACTTCTGTGACTCATAGGTGTTTGATCACTTGACTGTGCAGACAGGTGTATGAGACTGTGACTTTCAGGCAGCTGTTCATCATTCACAGCACACTGTGAGGTGCTCTGGTTCAGGGAGTACTGTTTCATGGCTCCCATTTGTCCAAATGGTGTGCAGTGTACAAATACGGGTTCAGAGGATGTGGTTAGTGGGGGATGAACATGTGCACTTGTCAGTTACATTACTTGCCTTCCCCATGTCCTAGGATAGTGACACAGTGCAGACTGTTGTTTGCTGGCTCACATGGCCATGTGACTTGAGACAGTGATGTATGACTTTGCAGGCATGCCTGTGTCATGGCATTAAACTTCCTAAGGGTGATCCTGCAGGGTGGTGACATGTGCAACAGGCACCCCATTGTGGCATTGACTATCCGGACATGGGTGCTTCATGGGGTCTGGTGCTGGTATGCATCACATGCATTTCTTTTTAGGCTCAGGCCGTCCATTTATCCAGACACCTGCACTGACTCAGTGGCAAGAGATGTGACGTGGGCATGTTCACATACTTCACTGTGTTCTCAGCAATGTCCAACTACTGTGTAGGTGGTGCATGTGTCCACACTGGGGTCTTACCATCAGACAGGCACCAGACAGATGGGTGCAAGGGCAGGAGGGGTGTCTGTTTCATGGCTGTCCATCAGACTGACAATTGGCTTCTCCTAATCTGTGTGATGACTTTTGGGAATGTTCTACTAGTGATGCCAGGGCTTGCTCTGTGATGTGCTGTACTTACTGTGGTGTGTGCAGTCAGTGCAGGTGACTGATGTTTGTCTGTTTCCCTAATTGTTTGCAGATACATCCACAGCCACAGGAGGGGACAGCTCCACGGACCAGGAGGAGCAGCGGAGCCAGACTGGGTCAGCGTCCGACGAGTGGTCAGAGGGACCCAGTGGCACGGAGGGCGAGGGAGCCACACCGAGGAGTCCTCAGCACCATCCACCTCAGCTGAGGACCACAGCAGCTCGGAGGATGACTCCCTTGTGGAGGCGGGTGTCAGCAGCCACCACACCCCAGCTAGTCTGTCTGACCCCGCCACCACCACCACCACCACCGCCCTCCCATTGGCTCCCATTCCTGAGGTCCGTGGAGGCTCCCATACTCGGGAGCATGTCTCCTTCAAGCCAGGCACCGCACCCCTGCCCCTGTGTCCCCTGCTGCCCTGAGTGAGGAGTCTGTGTACCTCCTTCGGCAGCTCCATGTAGGGCAGACAGCAATGCTGACTGTCCTCCATGCACACACCACTCTGTTGACACAGCTGGTGTCGTTCATGGAGGGCATCTCGACAGGTATGTCTGCCCTACAGAGGAGCAATAGGTCCATGGACTCCTCCCTGACGGCAGCAGTGTCCCTCCTCCAACAGTCCCTCACCCCTCCCACCTCTGCCCCATCCACACTTCCTACCACCCTACCTGTCCAAAGCACAAGCACACCTGCACATTCACACAAGCACACAGACACGAGCACCACAGACACACCCAAGAGAAAGGCAAGACGTGCACACAAGCATCCTCAGGGGACTGATACCACAGACACAGGGGATGGGGAACACACACACACAGAGCATCCACATCCACTCCGCAGTCCTCCAAATCCTCTCCCTCCAAGACCCCTTCCCTTGCCTCGCCTGCTACCCCAGCTGCACAGAAGCTCTTCCTGTGTGACCTCGGCCTCTTCCCCTCCGATCCTGCTGATACAGCATACCGGGGGAAGAGGAAGTCCACCCACACAGAGGGGAGTGCCCCTCACACCCGGACACCCTCCCCCAGGCGCAGGCAGAGTGAGCCCCCCACCCGCAAGTCCCCCCGGACCCAGAAGAGCAAGACCCCGCCACCGCCCTGCAAGTCACCCACCCAGTCTCTCACCTCCATCCCCCAGGCCACCACTCCACAGGTTCCACTGCCACACCCTGCCCCAGGTTCCCCCACACACTGATACCGCATCCCCAAAGTGCTCAGGCCCTCCCCCTGCCACTTGCTCTTCCACCCCCAAACCAGACGCTCTGCCTGTATGTGCCACTGGTGTGGAGACCGTGTCCCCCCTCTGTCCTGCCCAGCTCTTCTGCCCCCCTTCCACTCCCTTGGAGTCATGCACTGCGGTGGAGTCCACAACAACCCCATCTGACTCGGGCACTGCATTGGGGACCCAGCCCACTCCATCTGCCCAGCCCACTGCAGTGGTTGCAGCCCCAACACCATCGGACTTGAGCCCTGCAGTGGTGCCGGCCCACCCTGAGTCAGACACCTCGACTGCAGTTGCCGGTGACACTCCTGCACCCACCCCCTTCCCTGCCTCCTTCTGGCATCCCCTGATCCTGTCCCTGCGGTGCCTGGCCTGCCCCTCGTATGCCCCTCCAAGGGGGATGTCCCCTGTTGGTACCTGTGCAGGCAAGCAAGTTGTGACAAGTAGTCACACATCACCCTGTTGGGACTGTGTATTTGGACTGGACATTGGCCGTAGTGAATTTTGGACTTTTGATTTGAGTTGCACACTTGCTGAATAAAGCCTCTTTTTGTTTACTTGTGGTTAATCTTTGGTGGTACATGATGTAGATGTGTAGTATCATGCATTTGCTGTTGTAATTGTGTTCAGATCAGGTAAATGAAGTTTTGCTATGATGGGCTCCATGTGGCCCATGGTATATGTGTCCTAATCTAGTCTGGATCTATAGCATCCCTTGCTGCAGTCTGAGGGTGTAATGTTCAGCATTTGACACAGGGATGTACGTTTAGCATTTGTATATTACCATCTTTGTCCTACACTGTAGCACATTTGTTGGGCTCACCACTGTCCAATGTTCCTAGTACCCTGAGTGTGTGCCCGTCTCCACTGGACATGCAGTTTTGCACATCAATTTTGGAATACTCATCTGTGTATACAGTACAACTGGATTGCCATGTGTTTTGGGTGTATGCAGATGACTGACATGACACTCCCGTACCCAGGCTGATGTGAGCAGAGGCTTCTGTGTGTTGTAGTTGTTGACTCACTGACGGAGTGTCCTGCTGATAGGTTTGAGTTGTGCACAGACCAGGTTTGGCACAGCGGAGCTTCCACAGGAGTGGAGTGCCCTCATGGCTGTGTGTAATCCGGTGACATTGCGTGTGCCCGTGTTGTGTGTTGTGTGAGCATGTCTGTGCATGTTCCCTTCCCTTTTCCTACACAGGCTGTGTCCCTAGGGATGTTCCTGTTTGTGATGGTTGCAGAGTTGGTATGTGTTCATCCAGCATCTTGGACCTGGTTTCTCCGTGATGTGGTTGCATGGCAAACTGATGTTCATGAGGTTGTCATCCCAGGTTGTCTTTGTGGTCAGGGCTGGGGATGTGGGCAAACGCAGATGGGACACATTCAGGATTCCCCTTGGCACTTGTTGTTTACACAAGTAATGTGATTTGGAGTTTGTGGTACCTTTCAGTGATTGTGACGTGTTGTGTGTGTGACTGCTGCCACTCCTCAGGCTCAGAGCTGCAATGTTGGAAGTTGTGTACGTGTGTTCTTTGTGTCTCACCTTGGCTTCTTCGTTGTTGTGTGACTATGGCCAGGATCCCATTGTTTGTGGTGGATTTCACATCATGTGCATGTACGGCGTACTGTGCAGTGTGTCATACATGGACGAGTCATGTTGAGTGGGCATGTGTGATGGGTTTCTGCACCTTAGTTCCCCCCCCACCCATGGGTTTGTCATGGGTGCATGTGCAATGTCACCAGTCCATGTGAGCTTCACTGCTGAACATTATTGCAGATGAGGGTGTGTGGTGTTGAGTATGCAAATGTGACTTGTTGCACGGCTAGACCACTACCTCCATATTGGCCTTGGCTGGCAGGCCCTGCTGTTTGATTGGAGCTTGTGTAGGTGTGATGGTAGTTTGTAGCTGAGGACACATGGCTGTGGTTCACAGTGTGATCAACATCTACCTTTGTCATCACAGTGGAATTGTCATGCAGGCTAGTGTCTGCACAATGTGGGGTCCCTGGGGGTAGTGCTGTGGTGGGTGTGTCTCTTGCTGTGTTAGTTGCTGTTCCTACAAGCTTGTGTGACATGTGTAATTTGGGCTCCCTCTCATCTGACAATGCCAGATTTCCCACATAGGGGAATCCAATCCATGAAGTTACTTGTGTGTGGCACTGTATACACATCTGTGTAATTGGGATTCAGGCCTCCTCATGTGTTGTGTGGTTGCCTGGGGACACTGGCACACACCCCCATCACCTGTTGTGTTTGATATGCAGTGTGAGTCTGCCTGTTTGTGTTAGTGCATTTGCATCACTACATTGGCATTTCTGTAGTGTGCCATTGGCTGTATGTAGTTTGGTGATTTTCCCATGCTCTCCCTGGTACTCCTGGGTCATCAGTCAGCACAATGATCATGGTTTGTATGTCCCATTGCTGCCATGGTATGGTATTTGTTCACCTGACATCCACAGTCTCCACAGATTATATACATTTGTGTGTCCATAGGTGCAGATATGTGGGTCAGCATCATGATGGTAACTTCTGTCATTGTGTAATCTGATGATTGTTGGCAATGTGGTCCCCCATGTGTGATGTTGTATGCACATGGACAAATGCGATGTTTCTGTGACACTGCACTGTTAGCCTCCCCCAATCTATGTTGCAATGGGACACAGGCAGTACTATGCCACAGATGTTTTAGTTGTTGTGTGACCAGGATTCATCCATTCAGTTTGTCTTTGGCAGCTTTTACCATGCCTACACTTACCTTTTGATCACCGTGGTGATGGGGCTTTAGGCCCCATTGCCACACTGATCAAAAGGTCCATCAGCCTTGGACCCCACACTTTCCTTCTGGTGACTGTGGTGATGGGGCTTTAGGCCCCATTGCCACACTGATCAAAAGGTCCATCAGCCTTGGACCCCACACTTACCTTCTGGTGACTGTGGTGATGGGGCTTTAGGCCATTGCCACACTGATCAAAAGGTCCGTCAGCCTTGGACCCCACACTTGCCTTTTGGTGACTGTGGTGATGGGGCTTTAGGCTCCATTGCCACACTGATCAAAAGGTCCATCAGCCATGGACCCCACACTTACCTTCTGGTAACTGTGGTGATGGGGCTTTAGGCCCCATTGCCACACTGATCAAAAGGTCCATCAGCCTTGGACCCCACACTTGCCTTTTGGTGACTGTGGTGATGGGTCTTTGGGCCCCATTGCCACAGTGGCCATGGTTGGCTTGTATTGTGGAGGCCACACACTTTGATGTGTCACACATGTGATTGTGGGTCACATTGTATGTTCATTGTCATGTTTAGTGTTGTAGGCATTTGACATGGACTACACACGCTTGTCATCTTGTTGGGGTCGATGTAACTTTCTGTGATTCCTTATGTGGGAGTATGCTGGTTGTGTCATGCATTACCCGTCCTATGAGTAGGGCTGGTGGTAGTGATAGGCATCCAGCCCCCCATGAGTGGGAATGGTAGTAGTGATAGGCATCCAGCCGACCATGAGTAGGGGGTGGTAGTGATAGGCATCCAGCCCACCATGAGTGGGGATGGTAGTAGTGATAGGCATCCAGCCCCCATGAGTGGGGATGGTAGTAGTGATAGGCATCCAGCCCCCATGAGTAGGGGTGGTGGTAGTGATAGGCATCCAGCCCCCATGAGTGGGGATGGTAGTAGTGATAGGCATCCAGCCCACCATGAGTGGGGATGGTAGTAGTGATAGGCATCCAGCCCCCCATGAGTGGGGGGGTGGTAGTGATAGGCATCCAGCCCCCCATGAGTAGGGGGGGTGGTAGTGATAGGCATCCAGCCCCACATGAGTGGGGATGGTAGTAGTGATAGGCATCCAGCCCACCATGAGTGGGGATGGTAGTAGTGATAGGCATCCAGCCCCCCATGAGTGGGGATGGTAGTAGTGATAGGCATCCAGCCCCCCATGAGTGGGGATGGTAGTAGTGATAGGCATCCAGCCCACCATGAGTGGGGATGGTAGTAGTGATAGGCATCCAGCCCCCCATGAGTGGGGATGGTAGTAGTGATAGGCATCCAGCCCCCCATGAGTGGGGATGGTAGTAGTGATAGGCATCCAGGCCCCCCTGAGTAGGGGTGGTGGTAGTGGTAGGCATCCAGCCCCCCATGAGTAGGGGGTGGTAGTGATAGACATCCAGCCCCCATGAGTGGGGATGGTAGTAGTGATAGGCATCCAGCCCCCATGAGTGGGGATGGTAGTAGTGATAGGCATCCAGCCCCCATGAGTAGGGGGTTGTAGTGATAGGCATCCAGCCCCCATGAGTGGGGATGGTAGTAGTGATAGGCATCCAGCCCCCATGAGTGGGGATGGTAGTAGTGATAGGCATCCAGGCCCCCTGAGTAGGGGTGGTGGTAGTGATAGGCATCCAGCCCCCATGAGTGGGGGTGGTGGTAGTGGTAGGCATCCAGGCCCCCTGAGTAGGGGTGGTGGTAGTGATAGGCAGCCAGCCCCCATGAGTAGGGGGTGGTAGTGATAGGCATCCAGCCCCCCATGAGTGGGGATGGTAGTAGTGATAGGCATCCAGCCCCCCATGAGTGGGGATGGTAGTAGTGATAGGCATCCAGCCCCCCATGAGTGGGGGTGGTGGTAGTGGTAGGCATCCAGGGCCCCCTGAGTAGGGGTGGTGGTAGTGATAGGCAGCCAGCCCCCCATGAGTAGGGGTGGTGGTAGTCATAGGCATCCAGCCCCCCATGAGTGGGGATGGTAGTAGTGATAGGCATCCAGCCCCCCATGAGTGGGGATGGTAGTAGTGATAGGCATCCAGCCCACCATGAGGGGGGATGGTAGTAGTGATAGGCATCCAGCCCCCCATGAGTAGGGGGGGTGGTAGTGATAGGCATCCAGCCCCCCATGAGTGGGGATGGTAGTAGTGATAGGCATCCAGGCCCCCCTGAGTAGGGGTGGTGGTAGTGGTAGGCATCCAGCCCCCCATGAGTAGGGGGGGTGGTAGTGATAGGCATCCATCCCCCCATGAGTGGGGATGGTAGTAGTGATAGGCATCCAGCCCCCCATGAGTGGGGATGGTAGTAGTGATAGGCATCTAGCCCCCCATGAGTGGGGGGGGTGGTAGTGATAGGCATCCAGCCCCCATGAGTGGGGATGGTAGTAGTGATAGGCATCCAGCCCCCCATGAGTGGGGATGGTAGTGGTGATAGGCATCCAGGCCCCCTGAGTAGGGGTGGTGGTAGTGATAGGCATCCAGCCCCCATGAGTGGGGGTGGTGGTAGTGGTAGGCATCCAGGCCCCACTGAGTAGGGGTGGTGGTAGTGATAGGCAGCCAGCCCCCATGAGTAGGGGGTGGTAGTGATAGGCATCCAGCCCCCCATGAGTGGGGATGGTAGTAGTGATAGGCATCCAGCCCCCATGAGTGGGGATGGTAGTAGTGATAAGCATCCAGGCCCCCTGAGTAGGGGTGGTGGTAGTGATAGGCATCCAGCCCCCATGAGTGGGGGTGGTGGTAGTGGTAGGCATCCAGGCCCCCTGAGTAGGGGGGGTGGTAGTGATAGGCATCCAGCCCCCCATGAGTGGGGATGGTAGTAGTGATAGGCATCCAGCCCCCCATGAGTAGGGGGTGGTAGTGATAGGCATCCAGCCCCCATGAGTGTGGATGGTAGTAGTGATAGGCATCCAGCCCCCCATGAGTGGGGATGGTAGTAGTGATAGGCATCCAGGCCCCCCTGAGTAGAGGTGGTGGTAGTGATAGGCATCCAGCCCCCCATGAGTGGGGATGGTAGTAGTGATAGGCATCCAGCCCCCCATGAGTAGGGGCGGTGGTAGTGATAGGCATCCAGCCCCCCATGAGTGGGGATGGTAGTAGTGATAGGCATCCAGCCCCCCATGAGTGGGGATGGTAGTAGTGATAGGCATCCAGGCCCCCCTGAGTAGGGGTGGTGGTAGTGATAGGCATCCATCCCCCCATGAGTCGGGGTGGTGGTAGTGGTAGGCATCCAGGCCCCCCTGAGTAGGGGTGGTGGTAGTGATAGGCAGCCAGCCCCCCATGAGTAGGGGGGGTGGTAGTGATAGGCATCCAGCCCCCCATGAGTGGGGATGGTAGTAGTGATAGGCATCCAGCCCCCATGAGTGGGGATGGTAGTAGTGATAGGCATCCAGCCCCCATGAGTAGGGGGTGGTAGTGATAGGCATCCAGCCCCCCATGAGTAGGGGTGGTGGTAGTGATAGGCATCCAGCCCCCCATGAGTGGGGATGGTAGTAGTGATAGGCATCCAGCCCCCATGAGTGGGGATGGTAGTAGTGATAGGCATCCAGGCCCCCTGAGTAGGGGTGGTGGTAGTGATAGGCATCCAGCCCCCATGAGTCGGGGTGGTGGTAGTGGTAGGCATCCAGGCCCCCTGAGTAGGGGTGGTGGTAGTGATAGGCAGCCAGCCCCCCATGAGTAGGGGGGGTAGTAGTGATAGGCATCCAGCCCCCCATGAGTGGGGATGGTAGTAGTGATAGGCATCCAGCCCCCATGAGTGGGGATGGTAGTAGTGATAGGCATCCAGCCCACCATGAGTGGGGATGGTAGTAGTGATAGGCATCCAGCCCCCCATGAGTGGGGATGGTAGTAGTGATAGGTATCCAGCCCCCCATGAGTGGGGATGGTACTAGTGATAGGCATCCAGCCCCCCATGAGTAGGGGGGGTGGTAGTGATAGGCATCCAGCCCCCCATGAGTGGGGATGGTAGTAGTGATAGGCATCCAGGCCCCCCTGAGTAGGGGTGGTGGTAGTGGTAGGCATCCAGCCCCCCATGAGTAGGGGGGGTGGTAGTGATAGGGATCCATCCCCCCATGAGTGGGGATGGTAGTAGTGATAGGCATCCAGCCCCCCATGAGTGGGGATGGTAGTAGTGATAGGCATCCAGCCCCCCATGAGTAGGGGGGTGGTAGTGATAGGCATCCAGCCCCCATGAGTGGGGATGGTAGTAGTGATAGGCATCCAGCCCCCAATGAGTGGGGATGGTAGTAGTGATAGGCATCCAGGCCCCCTGAGTAGGGGTGGTGGTAGTGATAGGCATCCAGCCCCCATGAGTGGGGGTGGTGGTAGTGGTAGGCATCCAGGCCCCCTGAGTAGGGGTGGTGGTAGTGATAGGCAGCCAGCCCCCCATGAGTAGGGGGGTGGTAGTGATAGGCATCCAGCCCCCCATGAGTGGGGATGGTAGTAGTGATAGGCATCCATCCCCCATGTGTGGGGATGGTAGTAGTGATAGGCATCCAGGCCCCCTTGAGTAGGGGTGGTGGTAGTGATAGGCATCCAGCCCCCCATGAGTGGGGGTGGTAGGCATCCAGGCCCCCCTGAGTAGGGGTGGTGGTAGTGATAGGCATCCATCCCCCCATGAGTGGGGATGGTAGTAGTGATAGGCATCCAGCCCACCATGAGTGGGGATGGTAGTAGTGATAGGCATCCAGCCCCCCATGAGTAGGGGGGGTGGTAGTGATAGGCATCCAGCCCCCATGAGTGGGGATGGTAGTAGTGATAGGCATCCAGGCCCCCTGAGTAGGGGTGGTGATAGTGGTAGGCATCCAGGCCCCCCTGAGTAGGGGTGGTGGTAGTGATAGGCAGCCAGCCCCCATGAGTAGGGGGGTGGTAGTGATAGGCATCCAGCCCCCATGAGTAGGGGGTGGTAGTGATAGGCATCCAGCCCCCATGAGTGGGGATGGTAGTAGTGATAGGCATCCAGCCCACCATGAGTGGGGATGGTAGTAGTGATAGGCATCCAGCCCCCCATGAGTGGGGATGGTAGTAGTGATAGGCATCCAGCCTCCCATGAGTAGGGGGGTGGTAGTGATAGGTATCCATCCCCCTATGGGTGTGTATGGCATTGGTGATGCCCATCCCACCCCTATGATTGTGCTGTTGCTAGTGTACGTCATTTGTGCATCCCTATGTGTGTGTGACATATTTTAGGTACGTGTAGTTAGTTTGTATTGTTGGTGTTTGACTTACCGTCTGCGCCGTAGGCGTCCGAATCGGTCCCGGTAATAGATGTAGAGTATTGGTAGGACCTGCGCGATGGGATTGATGGTTGGTTCATCTCGTTCGGGTTTCGCGTGTCTTCGACTCGTACTCGTCGCTGGCTTGTTCGTCTCGTAGCCGTGGATCGTCTTGTGGCGCGAATCGGAGCTTATGTGCGGCTCTCCCGGATGCTGAAACGTGCCGGACGTAGCGACTGGTTCGGCGCGTACGGAAGACGCATCGTACTAGTCCAGCCGGAAGGTGCTGTGTATTTGGTTCCGTGCGAATCGATTCGGCGTTTACGGATCCGGCTCGGGCGGAGAAAAGGAGCTGGATTGGGTAAGTACGGCTGGGTCGGAATCTGGGCTGTTATGCGCATCGTACTTGTTCGTTCGGTAGAGTGTTCGAGTCGGTCGGGAAACACGCGTTCGGCTGGTATTTTTTCCGGACGAATACTGTTAGGTGCGCTTCCGGCCCGAATCGGAATCGGCCCCTAAGTTGTCTGACTTATAGTTAAGTAACACATGTGTGTCATCCAGATTTAGTTTATAGCCAGAGAGAACTCCAAACCTGTTAGCCTCATTTGTTATTTGGTCGACAGCGACCAATGGGTTAGCCGTGAAAATAGCAACATCATCTGCATCGGCTATGATTTTAAGCTCACAGCCCCCAAATATTTCTGGCTGTATTCCATTGTTCAATTATAACGCTTACAAATATGGCTCAATATTTAGAGCAAATATGTGGAAAAAGAGCAGGCAGCCCTGTTGGGTGCCCCAGTAGATCTTGAAGGGCAATGAGTGTTTCCCTCCATGTACTAACTTCGACAAAGGGTTCCTATATAAAGATTGTACCCACTTGAAAAAACTATCCCTCACTCCGAGGGGCCCCCATTGTCGCCCACAAGCAGTCCCACACCACCCAGTCAAAAGCCTTCTCAACGTCTAATAGGATCGATCCAATTCTTTTATCCAATCTTTCTGCCACATCAATTGCCGCAATTGCCGTACTGGTATGACTTGTGGTGTCCCTAATGGGTACAAATCCGTGTTGTTGAGGTAAGGCTATAACTTGCATGTAGGGGCCAGCCGAGTGGCTAATATCTTTGCAAGCACCTTTGCATCTGCATTAATCAAAGAGATAGGTCGGCATAGTCCCTATCTTCTGACGACTTATCTTTCTTCAGGAACACTATGATGTTAGTCTGATTCCATGTAGATAGAACCTCCAGACCTTTATTATTATGCTCAATCAGATGGACAAATTTAGGTATAAAATATCAATAAATGTTTTGCAAATCTCAAGCAGAATTGAATCTTCCCCAGCACCATTGCCGGAAGGCAGAACCTTGAGAGCTGCATTTAGTTATCCTACAGAGGCATCTTACTGTAATGTTTATGCCTGACTCTCTGCTAGGTGCGATAGTCCACAGTCCTGAATATATTTCAAAAGAGAATACTGATTGATTGTTTGGGGCTGACTGTACACCTCGGGATAGAAAGAAGAAAATTGCTCAATTGTAGTCTGAGGATCAGTGTGCAATGTGCCGTCGCTGCCTTTGATACAATGACTTGCACACCTTGATTTTTTTATCAGAGATCTGATGGGCTAAAACTCAACCCACACTTTCTCCATACTCATACTGCAAAGCCTTATTTTTGTGATAACTAGTGGCCACCTTCTCCTTGAGCCCTCAACTGAGCAGACACTGACTTTCAATTAGCTTAAGGTGTATTGCCTGCTCCCCTGTCTCTCTAGTAAAAATTGCTTGGGCATGCTGAAGTTTTAATTCAACAATTGCTTGAGGAAGACACATTACATTCTCCCGCATGCCCTTATTTTTTATTTAGGATGAACTGTAGCGTGACATCCCTTATATATGCCTTCATGGAATCCCATACAATCTGCTGGGGCATTCCTGTATTGACCCTAATAAACTTGCTAAGTAGCCCGGATACATAAGGCCAATAATCCAGATTTGAAAGAAGGTGGTGAGGGAAGGTGAACCGTAATGTCAATAATTTGGGGTTTGTATATTCCCGAGTTAGGCCCATGTTGCAAAGCAGCTTATTTCTTACATTGCCCTGGAAAATAACATTTCAGCTGTGAAATTTTGCACATATTTGCATGCATGACAATGTTGGATTAGTTTCTCTGAAACTTCTTTTTACACACCCAGCTTCGCACAACATTATCAAGACACCTTGAACATCATGTACTAGGCCTCTCTATGCACTGGGTGCAAAAGTCGTCCTATCTTCATCCAGGAGGTGGCAATGTTAGCCACATATCCATCACTAATCTAAAGCGCACATCACAAGGCCGCCTTTTATTATAAATAATAGGCATCCCGATAAATTGTTTAAGGAGGTACTTCCGCTGACACTGAGGGTCAGTGCATGCTGAGAATTCACCACACAGCGGTCTGACATTCATGTGAGGGGTGTCCAACTCGAGACCAAGACGGGGTCCTTCACTCTCTCTCATCAGGTAATGCGGTTGGACCGTCCCTTTGGGGGATTCTTGGCTCTACACATACACACAATCTAGGTACACTTACAGTAGGGTTTGCATAATAGGAGTACGCTAAATTACTGCAGTGTTTAAATGCCTGCATATATACAATTGTTTAGCACCATGGTAGAACTATTTCTACTATTCACGCTTTTGGTGCTTGAATCACGTTTATCTGCTTCTCTCTACTGATCATAGCAGCACATGTATTTTATGCAAGAATAACGTTGGTTCAATAAATATTACTGAAAATGTCCCACTTTGTATTCTCTGTATATTTCTCTGAGAATAAGTGAGCACGAGTGACTGAGCGAAAGGTTCTGTACTGTTTTCACGATTCCTTAGGAGTCAGGGTTGTCATGTTCAGTGGTTGCCAGAAACCATTCGCTCATTCATTATATAGGCAACATATCCTGCGGGGGTGTCTGGAGTCAATCTTCACACCAAGCCCTTAGTTTATGTTGTCCGAACAATGCGTAGGTCCTATGGATTGGTAGGAACTACACAACAGGTTATAATCAGAGGTAATCTTGGGACAGACTTCCATATCTGCACCCTGAATAAGCTGTCCCCTAGCAAAAATCATATCTATCCTTGAATAATGTTTGTGTGGAGACGAGTAAAAAGTATAACCTGACCAAGTGGGGTGCAAAGTCCTCCAAACATCGGTCAGCCCTTGTAATAGGGCAAGTTCTAAGATGGCTGCCCTAGTTTTAGCCATCTGTGGATGGGTAGAGTGATTAGTGGAATCTATCCCGTAATCCATTATGCAATTGAAATCACCCGTTACAATCACCTCCCCCGAACAATCCATTCATTTGAGGCATTGCACATCGAACATCCATGGCTTGTCGAAATTCGGCCCATATACTGTACAGATAACATACTTTTAACCATGCAGTACCAACTGAACAATCGCCTATCTACCCCTTGGGTCAGCTACAGATTTAATTACCTTAGCCTCCAATTGCCTGCCTGACATTATGGTAACCCCCGTATAGAAACAGACTGTGAAGTACTAATAAAAGTGTTATAACCTAGATGCCTGAGTATTAGATGGTCCTTATATGCCAAATGCGTCTCAGTTAAACAGAGTAAATGTGGATTGTACATTTGTGTCTCCTCCTGTACGAGCTGCTGCTTACCAGAGTGATTAAGACCAAAAATGTTCCAACACATACATTTCAACCCACCCATTACAATAAACCATATTTAGCAACACCATGCTGTAATCCCAACCTAGATAATAGCATATTGTACAAAAAATTGCTCAGGGAGAGGAAGATGGTGGGTTGGTGCCGATGCTGAGAGCACTCACTTCCTGAGGCACACCCGCGGCCACCGCAGCACCTCCCAGTGGTAACTGAACTGGGCAGATGTTAGCGGCTGGAGCTATTGAAACTTAGGGCATGGTTGAGGCCCCCTGAATGTGGCAGTTTTGCGGCTGGGGGCTGCAAAGACTCCCGGCATTTCTTCAACAAACGTGGCATTTTGCCACCGCCAGCGGATCCGGATTTAGCCCTGTAGCTTGCACTATGGCGCGGCCTCGGACGTGTGTGCTCTGAGGCAGGCAGAGGGCTTGAGCAGTGACAAAGGCTAAAGCTATAGAGGCAGCCTCAGGAGAGGTTGTGGATAAAGGAATCAGCTCTACCTTGGCAGCAGAGATGGGTGCTACCTCCCTGGTAGGCCACCCGATACATAAACAATTGAAATATAGATGAGTGACTAGCTTACTTCACGCATGCAGTGAGGAGTGGTATGATTCAGGCAAGGAATCATCCATAGCTGATATTATTATGGTAGCAACAGCCCAGGATGGGGGGGGGGTGCAGATCCACTTATGGCTCCAGCCCCTTTTTTACTGACTAAGGCTGGCAACAATGTTGCAGAGACTTTGACAATTCCTGCTATAGAGCAACAAGGTTGCTGTGCTGGGGTGCCTGATTTGTTTTAGCAGTTCTATAGGCGGGCAGGCCACAGATATAGACATTGCCACAGATACAGAGAAGTTCTCTCAGAGTCATGGGTCTGACCTTGTTTTATCCCTAATACTGTCTGTGTGGAGGAGCTTTTCAAGGGAGGCAATAAGATCGAGATGGAGGCATGGTGGGGGCAACACAAGGTGAGGGGCTATTTACCCCTGCAGTGATTGTTCAGAAAGAGCCCTGTCAGCAGGTGGCAGAACTGGAGCAGGATAGCTCAGCAAGTTCCCCCAGTGCCTCTCTCTTTGTTAATGGAGGCTATGAAGGCAGCAAAATCTGTGATTCTGCTGAGCGTGCTGTGTCACATGAAACCGAAGAAAGCCGTCAGCTCAGAAAGGCCGGGGTAATGGGAGGAAAGGCATTGACTCACAAAAGAGTATGCAGCATGGCAACTCAGCGAATCCCCACTAGAAAAATAGAGTTAAAAGCAGTAGCCATAAGGGAAGTCCGCTGCGGAACTGGTTCACTTCTCAAGGGTAGGTCAAAGCTCTAATATACCAGCTGTCTACTGCCTGCCCAACATATCAACCCTTCAGGAGGGAGGATAAGCAACTAGCAATTGAGCACCAATCTACAGCCCCCCTTAGTGCTGAAATAAGTCCGATTCAGGGGAATGTTCTTAGCTCCTCAGGTAGCACTCCCTCTTGATATTCCACACCAGGCATATCTGTTAATATCTCTATGTCAGAGGAGCTACAGGAGCCATCTCTGTCTGCAATCTTGCAGTTGTTACGGGTCCAGCGGTCGTGGGTGCAACAACATTATGTACAAGTCAACGAAGATAATGCGAGACTACAACATGCCCTGGCAGAGGTAACTGGAAAGGTCACAGCACTCACCACAGAAATGGTGGAACTCCAGCAACGGGTCGCGGGTGTGGAGGAGGTTGGGGCGGCTACAATGAAATCTATTGGGAGCCACTAGAATCAACTGTCACTGGTTTAGTCTAATATCAAAGATTTAGAGAAATATCAGTAGAGAAACAACCTGAGGGTCTTTGGGACACCTGAGGGAAGAGAGGGAAATGACCCACAGCAGTTTATTGTGAAGTTGTTTGGGAGAGTGTTCCCTGATTTGGCGGTCTAGGACATGGATTCTCAAATTCAACATGCACATCGTCACCCCATAAATTAAAATTATTTCAATGCCAATTTTAATACTAAGTCACTGCATCTTTGCCCAATTTTAATATTTGTTGGCAAATTGTTAATGAAGCATGCGATTTCTCTCAAGGTCCGTCCAACTATGCCTCTGGTGGTAGATGATATGTCAGTGTTGGTTCGCTCAGACCTACAAACTAATTATGGACCGACGTTGGAAGCTGCGCCAAATGATCAATCCACTGAAAGCTGTTGGGGTGCAGGTTTTCCTGCAGGAACCCGCTAGGCTCAAGATGAGCAAAGTAGGCTGGGTTCAGTTTTGCTATACACAGTCAGATGCTGCACAAACTCTAAGTCAATGGCAGGGGCAGGGGGAAAGTTGTTGCAGATTGAACTTGGATAAACATTGAGACAGATTCATCTAATGTCTGGGACCAGGGTCATTCTTGTTTATGAAAATGTATGATTAATTAATTAATGACACAATTTGCATATGTGTGCATTTTTGGCTACACTTCTTGTCCTTTCACCCCTGCATGAACATGTTTTTTTGTTGTGCAGGGCTGCGGAGGTGGCCGGGGGCTGGGGGGGTCCTGAGGTAGAGTTCTCACAGTGCTTTCACACCAGCTGACAGCTAAGGGGGTAGGATGGTTCCATTCTCCAAATACGGGTGGGGCTTCCAGTGGTGGGGTATACAATATCTGCTGGCTGATAGGAAATTTGATTTAGGAGGGAAGAGGGGTTAAGGATAAAAGGAGTCAGACTGGTCACAAGATGCTATTTGAATGGATTTGTTATGGTTGCTTATTTGTATGAAACTTTTAAGAAATGTGTTTAAAAAAGTGAATCATGAAATTTTGAACCAAATTTGTATTTATAGTTTTAATTCTTTTTTCTGATCATTTTTATGTAATTATTATAAAGAAAAAAATGTCTAAATAAGCTTTTTATCAGTTGCAATTGTGCACTAAAGGGCAAGCCCCAATAGTTATTTATTTCTTCATTAGGAGACAGTTTGAAAATGAATTAAAAATCATCAATAGTCCACCAATTGTTTGAAGCTGATTTGGAGCAGAAGGACACTAGACACTTCCTCTTTGGTATTTCAACAGTAACATAAAAAACCTAAATGGTAAGCTGTGTGGGAGAGAGGCTTCAATATTGATATGAGCTGTAATATTAGGCAAACTGGTTTCTGTGACGAATATGCCCTTGATAGCTTGCTAAAACATTAAGGTGTTACCTGAAGAAAAAAGTACATGGTACGGTAACATCAACACATCATTTTAGTTAAGACACACGGAATATAAGATTACTAAACCAATTTAGAAAAAAAGTTAAATTGTGTACTTTACAGAAAAATTCTAAATATTGTAGGTAGGCAGATGGAGTTTGAAAAAAAAGAAACACCAGGAGCTTGAAATCTATGAGCTGTGATAAAGGGAACCTAGGTGCTCTGAGTAGCTGACCAGTGATTGAGTGGGGTCAGATAGAGTTTGGTGGTTCACCAAAGTTAAAGATAATGAAGGACCTGAACCAAGGCACATATTGTGACTGACTGGTGATGGAACTATGTTGGAGTAGTTGCTTATTGGCTCCAAGTCTGAAGATGTTACATTCCAACTTAGAACATTTCTGAAGGTTCTAAACCTTCAACAGAGAAAGCCTAGAAGATGTAGCCAGAGAGGACGTCTTAAGGTTTGATACTTCATTTTTTCAGTCCTGTAGAATCTTTGAAATTGAGTTGTATATCAAAGCAGTACTAAATGCCAAAATGTAGCAACAGCGAAATCAGCTTTTCTGATAGGCATGGAACATCTTTCCTGCTTCTCCAATGTCTCCAATATTTCAGTCAAAGCTCCTAGGACACTTGCCAAGGACTGGATGCTGTGAAGGTCTTTAAAGTTTCCTTTCTGATTGCCAGAGGAAAGGGTTGCTTCTCCGGGTAGCCACAGTGCCACCCTCAACATAATATACACTTTTAGGTGTCAGGTGTCTCCTTAAGAAGTTCCTAAAAAAAAGGTAAAAGCCACATAGACAGAAAATCTCTATTTGCCAGTCTAAGTAGTTCTGGATTGAAGATGATGAATAATGGAGGTTTAGAATAAACAAAGTTGCACTTCCACCTTGAACAAGGAGAGAAAAGAGCCCATCAATGATCTTCCAACAATGATGAATCTAGAAAGAATCTAGATGCAGACAAAGTGGAGCAAGAATCAGGGACATAACTGGTAGCAAACTGGTGCATAATCACAATGTAAAATAAGGGAAAGAATGTGCTGCAATGCACCTATCTCTTGGCGACGACTCCTTATACATGATCTTAACTGAGACTGACATCATAGGAACACGATTAGGTCTATAAGATTTGGTAACTTTAGGCACAAATTTGTAGAAAAAAGCCACCAACTTTAGTGGAACCAGACATAACACTGGCCCGACTACCTCTCCAGGTGTCTGTCACGTATGAATGACATCAGGCTGTCATTCTTTTGTAGGTTTAGAAATAGCTTGCTGACTGAAATTCAACTTTTTATGTACAAGAGGTGTCTTCATATGAAGATCCCCTATCTTCTTCAGATCCATTTGTATGTGAGCCATTTTATACCTTTCTAATAAAGACTGAACAATTCCCAAAAATTCAAACCGACGATGAAAGGCATTTATTAACTTATCATAGGTAAACTATGACCCATGCTACCAAGGACACCAGGCAGCAACCAGAATTGTTTTGTCAGGAATACAGGTAATAATGAAATTATACAGTGGAATGATTTTTTTTTTATCTAGTTAGTTTGCTTGTTCTGATGATTTTCTAAACACTGTACATTCCAGTAATCAATATGAATTTCAGGTGGTTCACTGGTATCCATCAAGAGATGTCTCCATTTAGTACAAGCCATTTTCATACCGAGTAGTTCTCTTTCAAGAACATGATTCTTTTGTTCACTCTCTGACTAGCATGTCAACATGTCATAATAAAATGAGAAGATATTCTTGCCTACCATGTTTTTGTAATTGCAATAAAACTGTCCCCACCACTGTTTCAGAAGCATCACTCTCTCCCATAAATGTTTTAGAGGTATCTGGATGACTCAAAATTGGATCTTCAGTAAATGTTCTTTTATGGCTTTGTAAAATTGCTCAGCTGAAGCATCCCTCCAAAAACCTCCTTTCATGTTTCCTTTTTTAACACATGAGTGATGACACTAGATATCTCTGCAAAATGTTTAATAAAACAAGAGTAATGCTGTGCAAATGCAATTAAATTTTGATTATATTTAACATTGGTAGAGGAAAACGATTCAAGGATGGTCGAAACTTCCTTTGGATGCATAGGCAGACCTATAACATTTAATTAAAATACAAACTACTCACTCTTTTCCTATTCAAATTCACACTGTTCATATGTACAATGCAAATAAGTCTGGTTAACTCTAAACTCACATTTTAATGGTGGTGTTCCAGGGTCTTAGAAAAAACAAAATATCAACTACATAGAGTGTTTCATCATCCTCCTTAATGCACATAGGGGGCTAGTCACCTTATAAGTCAAGTTCAGTAACTACTTGTGTTCAGTGTAAGATTCCAAGATATTTTTCATAAGAATATTGACATTTAAACATAATCACATTTAACTTGTTATACTCAAAGCAAGGTGGAAGATCCTGATATTTTTGGGGAATAAAAACGAAAGTGTGCAGCCAAAGAGGAGAAATGAACAATCAATACATTATGCAAACGCTACTGTAAATAAGCTTTTGTGGCTGTTTTTCAGTTTCCAAATTAGATGCATCTAAAGAATACACTAGCACTAGGTTCAATTGGTACAGCATAACAATGTCCTATATGAGGATAAAAAGAAAAGATCTCGGGTTTAGCAACAACTGATGATAAGTCAGGTTACTGAAGTAGCACAGAAGATACATTAGAACAAATTGATTTGATGTAGAAAAGAGGAAATCGGCCCTCAAGGATGAGAAGTGGGAGGCAATTGTGGTCACTTGCCATACTAAAGACTGTCAGGCATTCAGGAAGGCTGTATGGGGAGGCATATCACTGGCCTTGTCCTCAGATAAAGTCACCATCCACATTTCTCATGAGGTTTGGAGTGAACATTTTTCTGTTGTTTATTCATTTAATACTGTGACCCTTGAGGAAGAACTGACTGAGGAGTCCCCATGCTGCAGATTGTTTTTCAGAGAGGAGGAAGTCCTTAAAGCAATTTACGACAGTCCGAGTAAAAAGGCGCCTGGACCAGATGGGGTCCCTATGGATTTATATAAAGAGGATCCCCATTTTTAACACAGTTTGTCAAAATTAAAAACCCACTTACCTTCTCTTCTGCCTGCCCTCTCCTTCTTCCATCGTCCTCCTCCTCGCGTCCCCATACGTATTACGTCTTAGTTCATGCAAGACGTAATACGTACAGGGACGCGAGGAGGAGGAGGAGGGAAGAAAGAAGACACTGCGGCGAGGAGGAGGGCAGGCAGAAGAGAAGGTAAGTGTTTTTTTTTAATTTTTTAATTAAGCGGCTGGCCTCGTACTCTGCTCTGCCACGGAGGCGGAGTTTTGCGGCAACTTCGCGTTCCCAGTGGAGCGAGGAGTTGGTAAAACTCTGCAAACTCCGCTGGTGGAGCGAAGTACTCGGCACGGGGTTAGTTTTTACTATCTTTAAAAAGGGTAATGCCCATGACCCAAGTTGCTATCACCCAATATCCCTGCTCGATTCTACCTTCAAAATAATTCGCAGAGTTGTATTACAAAGGCTCCTTTCTTGGTTAAGTGAGAGTAATATCCTCTCATAGGTGCAATATGGTTTTAGGAAGGGCCTAGGGATAATCGAACAGTGTTTGAATTTACATCTTATCGTGGCTAAATATAAATACGCGAAGGGCACTCCAACCCATCTTGCAATTATGGATCTATTGAGCGCATTTGATTGCGTAAATAGGTCAAAATTGTGGGTAACCCTTGAGTCTGTGGGCCTGGAAGCAGATCTGGTCTCCTTCTTAAGACTCCTTCACCTGGATCTCTTGATCTCAGTAGGATTCGAGGAGGCTGGCGAGTGCACTGCCCCTTTTAAAGTTAATCATGGAGTAAACCAAGGTTGTTTACTTGCCCCCATCCTTTTTTGCTATACATTAACTATCAGGATAGGCCACTAGTTACTGCCAGGGTGGACACTCAGCATGTTGAGAAAATGGCTGTGCCCGTATTATTAAATGCGGATGATGCAGTGCTTCTCGCCAGAATGGCTACCAGCCTGAAGAACTTAATTATCAGTTTTGGGGTATTTATAAAGGGCCTAGATTTGGAGACAAATTTCTCAAAAACGTTTATTATGGTGTGTGGCCATAGGAACACCAAAACATGTACCCTATTTATTGGAGGGAAAAAATTAGATAGGGTAAGTTCCTTCCCATATCTTGGATTGTAATCTAATGACGCCTGCACTTGGTCTGCATGTATTACAAGCAGACTGACTCATTTTTCTCAAGCAGTTGGCACTACCTTTTCCTTTTCTACTTGTATTGGTAGAAAACCAGTGGCTCCAGTTTTAGAAATGTATAAAAGGAAGGCCATTAGTATGTTCAGGACTACATTGATGCAGTCCTATGGCTCTTTGGTGTTCAATTTGGACAAATAAGAAAGCAGAGCTTAATCGGGCAGTTGTTTGAGATTGCCTTTTATGTGATCATGTATTGAACATACCGTGGCTAAAGTACATAAGAGATACCTCTTTGGCCTTGGGATGTTCGTATTTGTTAGAGAAACCAGATACCATCACTAGAAAAGATAAAACTTGGGTACAAGACCACTTCTTTAAGCATAGGCAGGCTACTAGGGAGGCTGTGGAAGTGGCAAAACCATTTGTAAGAGATTATTGCTTGGCTCAGATGACAGCTGGGATTGCCTCATATTTACTTTTTGTGCATAATGTGTATGAACGTACCTTATTAACATCGATTTTGATTATGGATGATACATTGGTTGTTATGTTTCCGACTTGGGTAATATTCCTTAGATGATATTTGTATTTGCCCATATGACGAACAATCAAATCAGACTTTACTGCACTTTGTCTTTTTTTGTAATTATTACCTTCCTTATAATAGGAGATGCTTATTGCCCTTTTTTGCGCAGGTATAAATTTACTAAGAGTAAAACAGCTCTGCTCTTTTTACAGCAACTCCAGGGTGGGGTGGTTTTTGAGAAGTATCCTGCGCTTGAGGAAGGCAATGGTAGTTTAATTCATGGCTGCCCAACCCAAACTGAACTTTATATCCTGGTTCTCAAAGGACTTTGTGTAAATCATTTGTTATAATATTGTATTTTATGTCTCTTCTTTGAAGTTTTAATCAAGATGTTTATGTCTTGGTATGTAGTTAAAATATATTCGAAACATTTTTATATTGTTCCTTCTTTAAATTTGTGTATTTTTTTACATGCCTGTCTTTTATGATCATATTCAGAATGGTTGAATAAAGAGTATTGAATATTGATGTGGTATCCTTTGTCTGTTCAGTTAGAGAACAATAACCTTTTGAAGCTTAACAATAAACCTAACAATTCTGTGATGATGATGACATTCTCTTGGTAGACATATTTACCTAATGAGCTTGCCTCTACAGCCAAAATATTTCAAATATCACAGCACATTTAGGAGAGACTATAATGTCAATAGACTTCTATACAATCTCCAAAAGAGACCAGTAAAGATAAAGAGATCTTCCATATTGGACCTGAAACCATCAATGAGCTATTCACATTTTGAGGTACCTGAGGGACCTTTTTAGCCTTTTTAGATTATCATTTCGAAATGCCCCAAATCACCATGATATAGACATATTCCAACCTTTGTTTGAAGTTCTTTTTTATTCTCTGTCAAAGGTCCAATGGGCGCCCATATTTGCACAGATTTTTCTGGAGCCAGCGGATCCAAATGTATCACGGGTCTACCTAAAGAGGGATTTCTATCATAACTAAGAAACTCCCCCAGGATTTGTTTGTTTCCTTTCATGCAGTCTATATTGAATTAGCAGTGATGAATCAATATGTTCAGAAAAAGTAGGTTGAATGAACCAATTCATCCTTCATCTCTTATCACAAATCTAAAAAAAAAGTGTCATATGGGCTCTCACAGCCCATGTAGTCTCTTCTGCTAATTGATGAATGTGAGTCACAAAAGTCAATATATCTATTCCGTCATATTGGATATTACGGTTCACTGACACAACATCGATGTAATAAATATCGATGTAAAAAATATTGAGTAAAAAATATAGACAACAAAAATATCGACTCCTATACTTAAACAGGAAAGTACAAAAATATTGGCCTAAAAATATCGATGTAAAAAATAAATGATGTATAAAATATCGACTTTTTATAAATATAAAATAAAATAATATATATTAAATACATTAAATATTAAATTTAATTTTAACAAAATAAAATACATTTAATATACATTTTAATAAAATATAACAAATAAACTTAAAAAAAGATAAACAAAAACATAATTATTTATACATATATATTTACTTTAAAACAATTAAACTATTATTTTTAATTTATTTTAAAAGATTAAAAATATATAAATAATAAAAATATATATCAATGATTTAAAATATAAAAAAACTAAATTCTATAATAAATTAAAACATTAAGGGGCCCATTACGATACCCGGCGTAAAAGAATCCGCCAGGCATGGAAGCGGCAAAAATCCGCCCGCACACACCGTCTGAACACCGACCACGCCATTACGATTACACAAACCAAAAACCGCCATCGGCGGAAAAATCACACAAAATACCGCCCGCCATCGTCCGAGTCGGAGTCAAACCGCCCGCCACGGACGGAAACACGCACGACAACACAAAACCGCCCGCCCTCACGGCCGACACACCGCACGTGAGATTACGATCGCACCGCCATGAGCGCGGGAAAACTACAAATATACCGCCCGCCTGCGCAAACAACGCCGATGAGAATCGACACGGCAGAAGCCATGGCGCCCACGTCCCTGCACAGAAACCATCCGCTGACAAAAACAATCGCACACAACATGGCCAACAAGTCCACACAGCAAGGCACGCACAAATACACAAGCACAGTACACATCCCGAAAACACCCCCCTGGACAAACAAAAACTACAAAGGCCAGAACCCCAGACACAACACACCTGAAAACAACAGACCATGAGGACACACCCACATAGGTAAGTACAAAAGCAGCACTCCCACAGACCACAACCCCTTGCAACATTGCAAACTAGAGAGGAGAGGAGAGGACACAGTGACACAGCAAGGACAGCAGCACACCACAGAAACGCACACATCACAACCACCACCACCACCACCACCAAACACCGGCACCACAAACCCCCTGCACATTACACAACACACACCGCACCAGCACCACAAACACCATGGCACCACAAAGAATGCCCAAGTTCACGCCCATTGAGCTGACGGTCATGGTCGACGAGATCATCAAGGTGCACCCACAAATCTATGGGAACCTGGTCCAGCACACACCACTAGCCACCAGAAACAGAATGTGGAACCGGATCGTAGACCAGGTCAATGCAGTCGGGACCCTGCCCAGGAACAGAGTCGAAATAAACAAACGGTGGAATGACGTCAAGAGCCTGGTCAAGAAGAAGGAGACCAAGAACAGAGAGCTGGCAGCCGTCACTGGCGGAGGGAATCCCGCGCTCTTCAAGACCTTCAAAGCGTGGGAGGAGAAGGTGCGAGTCATCATACATCCCGAGATCCTCGCCGGATTAGCAGGGGAGTGGAGGCTGGTAAGTACAAACTAATGTATACCAGCACACCGCTATGTACTCACATGCACTACCACCATGCCACAGCTCCCAGGGACAAACACCCCCATATCCAGCACACAATACACAACACATCACACACACATGCAACAGACACCACCACACACAGCCCAAACAGAACAACTGTAAGATGCGTGGGGACATGTGTACACTCAGCCAGCCACGTAACCACCAACAGGTCCCCAAATATGCCAGAAGCGCCACAACGAGCACCCACCACACCCATGTGTCCGCCACAGCTGCACTAACCGACAAGTAACAGGTAAGTGGCAGGAACACAAAGTGCAGTGGGTGGGAGGGTGGACAGCCCAAGTACAACACACACCAGGCCCCTAGTCCCACAGCATAGCAAGGAGGAGCATCCCCACACCCCACAGCCACGTGTCAGCCACCGCAGTGCACAACGACAGCCGAAAGGTAGACATCACGGTCCACAGCAATCGGTGTCAGTGGGTGTCCAGCCACCACCACGACCCACAACACCCCCCACCCCCACAGACCTGCAACATGGAGCACCCCCGCTTAGAACCATGTGGCATCCAGTACAGTGCACGCCCGAACAACCTGCAGGTGGGAAACTGGACAGGGCTGGATTACTGGAGGCATGAGGACCGTAACACGACCAACACATGGGACATGTCACGTAGCAGACGAACACGCAGCACCGCCCACCGTCACGAACAAGTGAACAATGTGCACACGGACATGAACCACAGACTCACACCTCACATGACCCATCACAGACACAGCAACACCCAAGGAGCCACGTCTGCATGCACAAGCCACACTGAATATAGTACCACACGGCAGCCACTGTGCAACTCATCACACACAACCGAAACACCATTGAAGTCCTGTCCATGTAGCCCCTACTGCCTGTCAACCACACACCCCACAACTACGCCTATGTAAGACAAACAACACTAGACGCAACAGAGCGGAACAACATAAATGCACACGAACACCACTGAACCCATCAAACACACAGACACACCATGCACATACAACATACCATCCATCCCATCCGTCAGCCCCAGTCTCATGAAAGGCATGTCATCCGCACAGCTGCCACACATACAGCAGTCACGCTAAGATACATGCCCATGACCAACCATGTGCCAGAAGTCAATGAAGCGCACGACACACTGTGAGCAACAACACACAACATGGGCCACACCCCCCACGAGCACTGCAGTGATGCACATGGCACAGGGCAGCACGCACACCAAGGAGATGGGACAACTGCAATACGTTGGCTGGCACACAACCATCACTCACTCATAACGATGCGTCCAATGCCATGTCCAGTAATCACAACAGACAGCAAATATGCAGGCCATGTCAGGCATGCACACACCTCAGACCATGCACTGTCATGCTGCCACAACACATGTCACGTTCGGCACCCATGGCTCACAGCATGTACCCCAAAAGCATATTCCCTCCCAAATGCGAATCTGGGGCATGGCCCCCATGTTGCCATATGCGTTCCTAAGCGTCCCATTTGAACCCCAAAAGCATATTCCCTCCCAAATGCGAATCTGGGGCATGGCCCCCATGTTGCCATATGCGTTCCTAAGCGTCCCATTTGAACACCAAAAGCAAAGTACAAACCAGACCCAGGATGGGCCAGGAGCCCGCATACACCAGAGTCACAATAAGTAGGGGCACAGCAACACACCCATCGGCATGGCCAATCCGTCCCATGCCACATGTGCACAGCACACAGTCCCATTACCAAGCACACACAACTACAAATGGTACAGCCACACACACGCCTCCGGGAAACCCATGTACGAGATTGCACGAACTGTGAATGTCAGACGACAAATACATACTTCGCCAGGTGCAACACAATAACAAATCTCATTCTCTCCACAGGTGACGAACTGCTGGATGCTGGGGATGGAGACAGCAGCCAGCACAGCCAGCCTACAAGCCCCCAATGAGGACACACGGAT